>MU392731.1:0-82248 GCA_022578505.1 Nemania abortiva | reverse complement strand
TATATTTAAACTAATAATATATTTTAAAAAAATAAATATATTATTAAAACATTTAAAAAAAAAAAAATATAAATAAATAAAATTTATTATAAAAAAAAAAAAAAACTATTTTTATATAAAAATAAAAATAATAAAAAAATTAATAATTTATTATAAAAAAACTTAAAATATTTTTATAAATTAAAAGTTTATAAAATAATAATTAATAATAAAAATTTAAAATAATTTTTTTTTTTATTAAAAAATAACAAATTAAAATTTAAGTTATAAAAAAATAAAATTTTTTTTTTTAAGCTTTTTTAAAAAAGTTATTATTACATTTATTAAAAAAAAGCTTAAAAAAAAAAGTAATTATAAATCTTTAAATTTAACCTATTTAATTTAACTTATTAGCTTATATAATTACTTATATAATTAGCTAAACAAACATATATAAATATTTAGTTACTAAATTTATATTTATAAAAATTATTTTTTTTTTTATTTTATAATTAATATATAAATAATATTTTAACTAAAAGCTTTGCTTTTATAAAAAATATTAAATATAATAGTTTTTAAATATTTTTTTAGCTATATAAGCTTTATAATTTAAGTTTTAATTAAAATTATTTATTATATAACAGCTAGCTTTAATAAAAGTTTATTTTATATAAATTATATAGCAGTTTATAAAGCTTATTTTATAGTTTTAATAATTAATAGTTATTTTAATAAATAGTTATAAGTATTAAATTTTTAAACTTTTATTTAAAATTAATATTATTATATAATTATTAAAAATATTTATATAAAACTAGTTATATAAAAAGAAAAGGTTAATAAAGCTTTAAGCTTATTAAAAAAAAAAAAACAAATAAAAAAAAACAAATTATATAATTATTAAAAATATTTATATAAAAATAAATTATATAAAAAAAAATTAAATAAATAAATAAATATATATAATATTAAATATTTAATTAATAAATAAGTTTATTAATTAAAACTTTAACTAATTAAACTAATTTAATTATAAATGTTTGTTAACATACAAGGAGCCCTAACTACTTCCAACAGCTAGGTATTTATATACAGATATCCCCTTTGTTCTGCACTCCCGGGTTGGAGGTATGATGCCGTAGGTAGCTAGGATCGTGACACAGTCCCCCCAACCAATCCCGACATCCCATAGAAGATACTGGCACTACACTACCTAGACATGTACTTGGATCAAGAACTGCCTTTCAAATAACACAGCCGAGGAAACAGAATCTGTGACCACAAAAATACCTAGCCACATCAAAACTATATCTGCCATAGTGAACAGACCCCTCGTGCCAGAACTCCACAAAATCGCTAACATAGTCTTCCTACCGGTGCTCTATGTCGGTACAAGGCACAGTACAAAGTCAGAGAGAAACCAGCAAGCAAACCACGAGCAACTGACGGAAAGCAGTAAGCACCAGGCCCGGAGGATATATTTGGTTAATCCAACAAGCACCAACCAATACAACTACGGCAATAATGCCAACATCGAAAATCTTTCCAAACCATGCACTATTCGAGGCAAGCAGAATAGCAACAGCGGATATCGCCCTCGAGCAGGCGCGCTACCAGTACTCCCAAGGACAATCAGCTATAAATAACCCCCACAAACCTATAGACGACGGCATATTTAATACCAGACATACAGAGGCTAGTGCTCTACCCGCCGAAATACCCAACCGGGCCTCAGAAACACCCCACAGGCAACATCGACAAAGACACGGCAGTCAAAGCCTTCAAGCTATAATTCGCAAAACAGCTATTTAAGGCAGCACCCACCCGGAGTAGGAGCCGAGGTATTTATCGTCACACGTACCAAGCTATTCAAAAGGTTACCCCTTCGGCTGAAAGATGATCCTGGCAACCTAGTAGCCTGACAACCCAGCAATCTAATAACCTGGCAACCCGTCAAAGACCATTACTAGAAGCCATAGGTCACAAGGAATTCCACTTACTCTTGACTCGAATAGAAGCGCCGGATGGTCACCCTGACCTCAGATAGTGGGTCGTTACAGTCTTGCTGTCTAGAGACATACATGCATATGTGAGATGCCTGGTATTGGTGCCTAAAGTTGTTGTCTAGGTAGCACGGAGGAGTTACTTATTTGTATATTTAGCTAGCAAAGACAGTGATAGTTTACTCTGAGCACCCTTTCTATCTTTAGCCCTTGGTATTTCACCTCTATTCACTAGCTAGTGCTGATAGTTTTGGAAATTTCCAGAGATTCATCGGATTTCATCGTTTATACGAATCTCACTCTTCTGCCGAAAGTCATTCTCTACACAACGTGGCCATTCGTTTTAATTATTCTTCGTCCGCTCTCCGATGGCAGATCAACGGCGATACAAGCCACTCACCGAGGAGGAATGGCACGCTATGTTTTGTGGCTCGTGGGGAACTAGTCCGTCCATGGTAAGTCACCAACTACGAACAATACAGTCAAATCAGAACTGATACGCCAATAAAAAGACCTTAAAAAATATAAACGACCGCCGTGCGAAAACGAATGTTTCAGGCTCGACATTCCAATTTGCGGAGTTTCTCTGTCTCCGGGCTTTCTTCCCGGCGACGGCCCGGTATGATGTCTTTTCGGCGCTGACCAATACTGATCTCCTGGATAAGGAGTGTTGGGACCATGTACAGGATACGGTCTTTTCGCGAGATATTCGAGGCACCTCCGAGCCCCTCGACAAGGAGGTCCAGTACCCATTAAATACTTCACGCTTGGGCACTGCGCAGAGCCTTTCAGCAGATCCTTCCACCACTAACATACTCGAGGCGACGAACACGTCCAAGGGCTCTCACTACTCTCCCGAGCTCCCGATGGGGACTTTCTATAACTTCCAGCAAGTACTCCGCGCCAAGAGCTACGGATATAGCCCTCCCTACGCTAGACGGAAATTGGAATACTACATTGGCACGTTCCGCACCGTTCTGTCTCACGTCTCCGATGTGGCTTGGCGTCAGCCACGGATAGAACAGCCTCGTGATACAGAGGAGCCAATTCGTCTAAATGAGGACTACAGCCCAGTCCATTTTCAGAATGGCCGAGTCGGGACTGAGAACTCCCCTTCCGCGCAGAGGATTGCCTCTGAAGAAGAACAAGAAGATGGTGAAGAAGACGAATCTTTGCGATCCCTCGATGAGACTATTAATACGATATTCTTTGGTCTTGTCGTTAACACGATAGTGACGCGTAGCCACGACTACGGCACCCCTTTTCATAGTCAACAACGCTCGGTTATTTATTGCGGGGACTCAACGCAGCTAGATATCATCGATGCCCCATGCACCATGCATCGATACAGCTTTACAGTCGGTAATAAGGGTGTTTATACAGCTCTTGTCGACGGATATACCCGTCTCCCTGAGGCGTTTGGTGTACGGAACACATCTCAACGAGCGACCAGCGAACCGATAACGCCCGATCCAAGCCACATCGGATTCTTGGTTGAGATCAAAAAACATGTGGTCATAGGTTCGACAGTGCTATTTCAGGTCGCGGCAGAATTGGTTGCTTTTATTTATGCGAATAGGGAAAAGTTTAATGTGGGGTTTGCAAAAAATGCCGAAAAATCGCAGGAAGCTTTATTAATTCTGTTTGCCGGTGACGGGGCATGGTTTTGTCTCGCCTCGTTTAAAAAAGCTTATCTGGACTTCTTACTTTCGATAGATAGTGATAAGCCTGAACCGATCGATCCAAAGGAAGCTGGGAAATCATTGGCAGAAGGATTGCTTCGTATCAGTTTGTTCGGGCCGTTTTTTATCCCATGGGAACCGGAACACTTTGAAACGTTCGCTAAGATTATAGTGGCCTTGGATCTACGGGCAAGGAAAGCGGCGGGAACCAACTAAGTTGAGACATATGACACGGATCTTTAACTCAGGAGGTGTTATATTGTGTTGGCGGTAGCCAGGTGGCTGTGCGGTGGCTAGGTTGTGTGGCAGGCAGGCTACACCACCCATATGTATGGATAATACAAGAATACAACCCATTTTCTCCACCACTACTATTGCCACTGTGACCCCAGTTTCGCATATTGTAACAAGTGCTTACTAATAGAGGGCTTGGAAAAGCAGATCGTATTCAGCTAGTAACACTTTAGGGGTCGTAAGGTCCGTGATTTTCCTTTCTTCCACAGCTAGCCAGAGCTCCCTCTACGTATAGTTCTTCTTTAATGCACATCCCATCCCATCTAAATACCTTATGCCCATAAGTAGCAAGTATTTATTGGATTGGAATCCATCCATGTAGGGTTTTCTAAAAATTGATTAGTATAAAAGCCTAATGAGCTGCTAAGTACCTAAAGCCCACGGTAACTGAGGTATCTGGGGCCCATAGGTCTACATGGGTTCTTGGGCCCTTGGCATTGGGTTGGCCTTTAAAAGTCTACATGATCCATGGGGGTGACTAAGAAGCACAAGGTCGTCTGCTACCTCAGTCTCTTTCCATAGAAATACAATGACTGTTGAGCTATCACAGGGCATATAGACAAAGAAGACTGTTCTTTTATATAGTTAGATGGTACCTAGAAAGGAGCTTAGAAGACCTTCGCGCAGCAACAATAGTCATCAAACAAGAGCAACGTGTACCTAGATGCATGCAACAACTCCTAAGCTAACATCTTGACACCCTAACCTTCTATCTACTGTATTAAGGTGAGCTACTTGGCACAGAAAAAAACCCAGTTGACAAGGCCATACCTAAGGAAGCAAGTAGCATGCTAAGCAGTACTTCCATTATAGAAGTGATTACCTACCTGACAAGCTTCGGTAGTCACGTGACTTGAGTCCCCAGACTTAGTCACGTGTAGTCATTGTACTAGGTACTTTGTTCTTTTACCCGAACAAACTAGGTAGGTCTTATTCTAAAGAGGAACCACTAGGTACCTTTATTTTTACCCGCGCTCATCCACCATCCACCATTTAGCATCCACCATTCAGCATCGATCGACCATCGACCATCGACCATCGACCATCGACCCTAAGTATCATCTATCACCTTGTCCTAGTTCCCCACCATGGATCAATCCCTTTTCTGGGATTCCTTCTGTTCTCATCGCTCCGCGGTTTGGTCACGCTGTCCAGCTGTGTTTCATCTGCCTCGGGACGTCGACATCGAAACCTTCTTTAGGCCGTTGCCACATGCCTCTCTCTGCAGGCTTCTTGCCTCGCTACCAGTAGAGATGGGAGCGCCTGGTACGGACTGCTTATGTGACTGGGCTAATCCTGTTATCGATGCGTGTCGTAAGCTAACGGCGATTCGGGATACCCTTAACCGCGAGCTACAAGTAGATCCTATTCTGTGTGCCGAGTTTAGCGAAGACAGGTACGTCTCTTTTATCGCCTTGCTTCGCTGCTGCTGATTTTATCCATAGTTATTTCCCGGTTGCTGAATCGCAACGGCTGCTTTGTCGCGGCGAAAGCTGGCAATTTGACTGCAAAGACTCGACTAAATACCCTTTATGGTGGCGTACTGTCGGTCTCTTCTATGGAAAGACAGACCACGACATTCCTTCTGTCAGTCCAGGTGCTATACTTATAGCGTCCTACCCCCAACAGAACACGAAAGCGGAAGAGCTTTGTGACACAAGTATTTTACGTGCTGAAATATTAAATCTCTTAAATTTGCTTTGGTTTGATATGGCCCAGCTCCGCGACAAAAACGAAGGCCTGTTATGTGCTACTGCTGTAAGCTTTTTGTCCGTGCTGTCACTTAATGATCTGATCTAACTAGATAAAGTTTCTTCTTTCCTTCACGCCAACCAAAGTCCGTGCTCTGGAGGCTCATGTCGAGTCGTCTGGGGGGTTGTCTAAAGTGCGTATTCGTACACAAACTATCCTCGACGGCGCCCCTACTGAGGCGGAATCGAGAAAAGAGGCCTTCCAGAAGCTAGTGGCCTGGTCCATGTTTACCGACACTCGTATTGAAGCTTCTGGCCACCGACCTTCCTCACGCGCCTCCGCCTCGTCGGCTAACACTACATGGACTACTTCAGTGTCCAGCCACAGCGACGAGGAAGTTACAACGGCGAACACATCCTTTACTGAGGAGAAGGAAAAAGAAAGAGAAAATAATGGTGGGCTGTAATCAGACGCATCGTTTACTAAGAGGGGCAAGGGGATAGAGACATGTTGTTAATAGGGATTACCTAATAGGTGGGCAGAAGAGCTAACGTCAGTTCATCTAATCACTCTCTAGCGACGAATCATCAATTGCCACCAGCACTGGGGGTAGATAGGTAGGATCCAAAAAGCACCTCTGCCACAACACTGCTTAAGTAGGCATAATAACGCCACGAAAGATAGCGAGCCTAAGACGAAGGGCGGATTGAAAAAGAAAAAAAACTTGAACACAATATGGATGCTCTAAACGCTTGTTCGTTCCTTCGTTCAATGACAATATCGCAATGTGTAAACGGCGGTCGACCTCCTGTAGCCATATTGCTTCTACTTCACCGTGATATATGATAGCGGATGTTCAAAAATCTTCCCTTTAGCCACGGCCTAAGAGCCCCTTTTCCCTCCACTACTGTCACACGCCACAACGCCACACTATAGGGCTCCCGACCTCGGAGGCGGCTGAACCTCTCCCATAGCCTTCTGTCTAAGACATATTAAGTTGTGTGAAGCCTATTGGCAGAAGCCCGTTTCAGGGAGGCAATAGAAGTCATCTCTTGGGAAGAAATAGACTAGAATGGAGGCCTATAAGTAGGGCAGGAATTCCTTGAAAGGAAGGAAAACTATGGACTTTGGCACCCCTAGAGTATTATTAGATGAATACGATATACTGTTCCAAGCCCTCTATTAGTAAACCCTTGTCATAACTACAAGCTTTCATCTCCACTTTTGACCGAGCTTTGTAATGCCCACTTTAGAAATCTATGTAGCTGTAGTTATGGTTATAGAAATAGAGGGCGGGTATCTGCCTTCTCTTTTTTTGATACGCTAGGAAGAAATCCGCTCTTCGATTTGAGTTGTACGGGTTCTTATGAGATACACGCCTGTATTGATAGATAAGCAAGTGCCATATACTGCGCCCTTTGTCGCTATCGTAGGCGCGCGTAAAGATCAAATACGAGATCGAATTTGGTCGGTCCACCTTTTATGACCTAGCTAAAATTGCTACTTCATGTAAGTTGCCTTAAAATATTCGTTTGTATGTATTGCAAGTTGCCGTTGCGGCCAAAGTTGTCAAAGACGACCAGAACCCATCAAAATGATCAGCAAGGTTTTCTCTTATGATGAAGATGAATAATGCCAGACTACTCTCCACTGGGGCAATTTTCAGGGGCAAAATCACGCCTATCTACGGCTTTATCCAGCAGGTTATCAAACTTCCCGCAGGCAAATTAAACTGTTCCATTACGCGCCTCTCCCAAGGTTGCAGAGCCGGACGCCTCGAAGGGGGAGCAATAAGATGATGCAGTGAGTTGTTACGGGCTAGAGTGTCCGGTGTAAGGTTGTTCCGGGCTAACTGCCGGAGCTAGGGCTAGGAACTAGCAGCACGCTAGCAGATACATATCCGCTCACAAACAGCAGAGTAAAAAGAGCTCACTTTCTTTCCTTAAGATAGTCAATAAAGCTATACAACCACTTGGTCTAACCTGTCACATGAGCTCACCTTTCCGAGTCCAAGATTCCCCCCATTTTACACGATGAGCGCCTTGGGCTGCCGCCTGGGGTTGGATCGGGCGTCAAGACGTAACAAAACGACAGATACACCGCAAGATTATGAGTGAGATTGCTGTCACTGAAGAGTTGCTACATTTACCGATTTGTCTGCCTTGCAAGATAGCTTAAGAGTTAAGTTTACATGGCTTTGTCATAGACACATTATTTATACGAACTCTGCCTTGGCTTAGGCTAGCTGAGAATTACGCATGAATAGGTCGATTGTTAGATCTAGACATCTGACTACAAGATGAATCGAACCATCATCCAAGGAGCCTTTACCCTAGAAAACAGTACAGATAGAAAATCTAGTAACGTGGCCAGAGACCCCCATGTTCTGTAAGGGCCCTAGACGTGGGCTGGTACTGTGCAGGGTATAAGGTCACAGTATACACGTCACCTACCTACTCCTTGTACTGGCACCGCCGGACCTTCTCTCAAATAGGTTGTATATGGGTCTGGACTATGTCCTAGCCGTGAGCTATGGTGCGTCAACACAAGCACCCAGCCAAGTATGCCTAAAGGGCTTCACATACGACCTACCCCTTTTCCCATCCGCCACGAATCCTTGACCACTAGACGTCATCCGCGTCAGTACTTCCACAACGCAGGCGTGTCTATAGATCGGTCAAGCCTACAGGTGCCAGGGGTATTGATTTGCTCCGGGAGTAGATTCGATTTTGTGACGAAAGCCATGAGTGCTGCGCAGATAATCCTGTGAAGATGCCATGTAAGATCATGGATCTTGGAGAAGGGGAAGCACTATGTCTACATCTAATATTTAGCTCTCCTGGCCTTTAAAGAAGCAAGTACGTTGCATTCAGTTATTTCTCGGCTCACGCAAGGCACTAGCTTACTGGTATCTAGATAGTGCGACGAGACCTCGATTATTGCACAGAAAAGGGGAACGTTGTTGCATTTTTAAAGAAAGGTTTTACTTTTCGAAAATTTTCGAATCTCTTTTTTGAATCTTCTGAAAACGTGCCAAGACGTGGACCGGGTTACTTAAGCTCCTAGAATATGTTACCTTAGAAAGGCTTTCTATACATCGTTTAAAATGATAAAGATGATTAAGAATCCATCTCTAAAAATATAAGAGATATTTACAATTTTGCGTTTGTTACTATTGCTGCCAGCTTTTCTGAGTCATCTTAGACGTCTTCCTTGTTGGCAGACCTAGCAGAGCCTTTACTATACCCACTACTTCAAACGGCGAATATCCTTAGCGGAGGCTATAAAGAATTCTAAAGCTAGCGTTGAATACGGCGTTCTAAATACACGAGGGTAAGTATTACAAGATGGGGCACTATTTCGTCGGGCTATTCACTTTACTTCGACCTAAGTCTATTGGAAATTTGGCTGTAGCATCTAGTGCGAGACTTTGGCTTAGCGTATTAGGTACGTTTCACTCTTTGATGAAACTAAGGGTTAGATAATCTTTATTGGCAACGGTGTTACTTTAACGATAGTCTGCTATTGTCCAGGCCCCGAGGGAATCATGATTTCCTAATCATGGGCCTAAATTGCTTTACGAATCATCGCGCTGAATTCATTACTGTTTTACATGGACTACAGCGCACATAAGCTTACCAAACAAACAGGTCGCCCAGTAGCTATGTCAGGTTTGGAGAAGCAGATCGGTGATGCTATTTAATCGGAAGCCTCTTGTGGCATTTTTCAGAGATACTTGAGATACTTTCAAAGATCCATGTTGTGGCGTGCCCGCGTTGCAAGTACCGTGTCTCGAATTGAATACGCAGATAGCTGCGTTTTACCGTCTTGGTCTTGGATGGTGTACCCCCGGGAAGTTTTTTATATGGGGAAATCCCTTTTGGGAAGATTGACTGGACAGACAAGCTCAGCAATCCTTACGGATATACCTTTGGGCATGAATCTCATAATTAGAGCCCTGATAATTATCACATGCAACAGCTTCGGGCTGATATAAGTCTTCAAATCGATGGACCAGAGCTCTTCGACAGAATCGCCCTTCATATGGACATCAAGGCCGGATTTTGATAGAACAAGATGGAAATGTGTCCTAGGGGGGGGATAAATCAGATGATAATGTTAATCGTTATGTCCTACTAATACGTCGAACGAATCTCGAGGATTATAAGTACGAAAGAATCGGTGTTGGCGCGCTGCTTGCTTCTCATTTGTGTAATGACCGGGACGAGCACGTTTCTTTTATATGAAGGCGATAGTCGATAATCACATCCCTTCAATTTCGATGTGAAAGCTGTAACAATCAAGGCTTCTGTAATACTGAGACTCGAATCGCACTCGGTCTGAGATATACGGAGGCTTGGATGGAATGACAATCAACGTCTTCTGTAGAATTAGTTGCTATGGAAGTACCGCAACACTAGTAATAGGTAAGTAGACATCTACAGCTGTTTATGTGTGATTTGTGGTTGGGATCGAAGCCCATGAATTGGAGTCACATTGAAGTAAGAGATATGGATAATAGAAAAGTATGCAGGTATAGGGGGTCGGTTGTGGGCGAGAGGAATATTAATACGACTAGCTCAGTGAAGTCTCCCGTCGAGTTCAAAATGACACCTAACTTATGTAGAACCCAATATAGGCCTAACGTAGATGAATCGATTTTTCTTTTTGGTTAACAACTGACCTAATCCAGCGCCTACTCAAGTGTAACTCATACTATACGATCCTATTAAGGGGGAGGGGCTCAATAGCTTTGGGCAAGGAAACAAGCACTTCGGCTTAATCATCACAGGAGATAAATAAGGAAAGCGCCTGCATCGCGCCTGCATCGTTGCGGACCTCGTTTATTACAACTGCATATTTGACTTGGGGAACTCAATCCTGTTAATTCATCATATTCTACTTAGAATCCCTTTGTTAGGCATCGGAATCCCGAGCGAGATTCAGCGCCTATATTGGGACAATGCTCCTAGGAAGAAATGTAGCCTCAAGTCCTTAAAAGCTTGCTTGCAGTTGGCTTGCCTAAGACAGTAGGTGGGTGTGTTGCCATATAAGCCGCGCCCAAGCAAGCTGAAATGCGAGATGCAGCCCTGAGACTTCGGGTGTAATATCTGCCGTACAGTTAAAGCCTGCGCTATCGAACTGCTAGACATCCATCTCCTATCGTATATATACTTCTGGGATAATTATCATGAGCATAATGATAGCCCCTATACCGCGATCGGCACATCGAAGACTTTAGCTTGAAGCCATCGTGGAATATGACGTAGGGCTAATGAAGTGCGACAATGTCTAATAACTGCTAGTAATAGTAAGCTACCTAGACTGCCGTTGAGAACACGCATGTTGAACAACATGGTAGACGTAAGGTAGTGGCATGACTGATTGCATAAATAATAGATAGCAGCTGGGCATCCCTTCGCTATTTTGTTGAGGTGGGATCAAGTAGGTATGGATTGGTATATGATGCACTTGCGCACGTGGGATGTCTACTAATGGGCGAATGACCCTGGGAAGAACGCGATCGATTCCCAGCACAACCAAAACCCACACTCATCATTGACAGGGAGAAAGGGGGGATTGCGGCTGCTTTCAGCCGGATGTCGCTGGATGTCACTGGTGATCGACACTTTATTATTTGTGCCGCTTAGCGATCACACCAAAGACTCACCCATCCCATTCGACACGAAGGAGTACTATCCCGACCAAGAGAGGGGGGATCATTGGTAGGATTTGCATATACTCTTTCTTGGCTTTGATGAGACCTAAAAGCCACGAGTTCGAAGAAAATGAAGATGAATCTTGGCTCTTTAGATGGTTTGAGTCTCAGCATGCTGGATAGATAGATAGAAACTGTCACGTGAAAAAAAGGCCGACTGGGCATGCGTCCGTTGCTATTTATCGCTATTTAAGCCGATTGGCATCTTAGTAGGTGATCTGCAGACGTGCGGCATAACATGCTATAGATAGGTACATAGGTGCATTGCGTCGGCGATTGTACGTAAATGTCGAAAGGCCTGTTCCTAGGACGAATAGCCACATACATACACAGACGCAGCGATCGCCGGTGAGAAAACGACAAGGGGGGCGAGGAGCTCCGGAAGCGACGGTGCCGCGAGCGTAATGCCGGTTTGACGGTTTTGGAAAATGAAGAAACACGGCCGTCTGCTCCTGCGCCCCAATGCCAGCACTGACGAGCCGGGCAGGGCGATGTGACCTTTCATCTCCGATCTGGGGATCTAGATGGTTTAGGATGGGAAGATGGGATTTCCACCCGCGTCAGATCGGGAAAACAACGGAATAAATTGAACGGTACTAACACATCTCAAGCAGACAGTTACCTGTCCGTCCCGGACTCTAGGGAGGACGGTCTACCTATCTACGGTATCTACCATTTTAGATTAAATGTTGAATAGTCTAACCTGCGTGGAGGTTGTCTACGTACATACATACGCTCTATATGTTAGGTTGCCAAGGCGTGCTTAGTTAAGTTCTCGAGAGAATGGTGATCATTGTGGTTCGTAGCTGTAGGAAATGGCGAATGTGGTGTTGTCTATCTTTGCCTATCTTGGGCCGAGTTATGTGGGCAGTGTCGTGTTTTCTTCAGCGTTAAATCAGTCATTCATACCTGGCATGTTGTTCAATAGTAGGCAGTGATACGAGTGAATCATGTTTCGACGATGCTACCGCCTCCGCTCTCTCGCACTCGCATCCCTACGCACAAACAGCCAAGGCTGACATGGCACTTTATCAGGTAAGACAGAACGTCGATAGGCGATCTTACGTTGTTGGCTAAGTTGATATATCGAGTCGGTTGCCCCTAAGTAAGTACCGAGCGAAACTGAAACGCTGAATAGGGTATGTTTGATTAGAAGCCGGACCTAGGCCAAGTATTATGCAACCTGGTAGGTATCATCTATCTATCTAGGTAAAGAATCCGGCGCATGTTGTTGCAGGCTATCTAGATAGAAGGTAGATGAAGTATATACTTAATATATGCGGTATGGCTGGTTCCAGCGGACGCCCGTTCCTTGTTGCGTGATTGCTGCTACCGACCGCATGATTGGACTATGATTGAGAAATGCCGTTTAGTATTGAGTGTTTAGTGCCGTGGATATACAGCATACATCCAGCGTACTCTGCGTACTCAGGGGTTGCTGGGTACTTTAGTCTTCGCACGTTGTATGTAAGTAAGGATGTATATACCTACCTAAGTTCGCCGAGATCCCTGATTAGCGCCTGGCGGGCATTTATTTGTGAATCTCACCAGTGGGTTTATTTGTAGGAGGTTGCAGAGTCTCGTCATTCGACGACGTCAGTGGTAGGTGTCGGGCGGATACCCAAAATCCTGAACGCCATTCGAAGGGCACCCGAAACAACCGGTTTGCGCATCCCCGTATTGGCCGGCTATTGACGCTGGGATGTGTTATGTGTTTTATGTAGGTATTACGGTACATAGGCATCTACTGTGCTGACTGCAAGTTGTCAATTCCACACAGTAATGGATGAGCTCTAATTGATCGCCACTGCTGCTGTATCCGGATGACTACTTGTATAGACAAGACATCTATTTACTTAGGTACTGTGCACTCACTCACTCATAGTATCCGAGAATTTGAGGACTAGACTAGGCTCGGCGTAACTAGAGATGTATGTACGCATACGAACATGTGCGAATGACCACCGACATGTTGACTCGCTTTCATTCGGTATAACCAAGACCAAGCACACTTCTGTATAACTAGCGAGGGGCCGCCGCTCGTAACGAATGGAACATGGAGCCACGGCTCGACGAAACAAACCCCCAATGTTCTGGAATGCCAGCTAGGTCGGCCGCGCCCTACCCTTTTCCGGCTGTTCACCTTGCGACTCAACCTAGTCAGTTGTGCCACACTTATGGAAGCTGCTGAAGCATCCCGTATCATGTGTATCACACCGAGTTTGGACATTTCCATGTCCGTGATGCGGTGCTTGATCATGCGCTTATCTCATTATCCGCAGGGGGCCACAGTCACTCCACGTCCTATCTAGCGAATATTGAGTGAGTATGTAGGTGTCGACTCGCGCACGCTACGTGTACACCACCAATGGTATGTAAGTTGAGGTGGGGTAAGCACTCGTAGTTGCGTTGTAGTAGGAGCTTGAGTAGGTGGATATAATTGCCTGGTAGGCATGGTCAAGTCGCTCACTAAAAGGGGGTTTGACTTCGGCGAGGGGTGGCCAGCCAAGCCGGCCTGGCCAAGACATCCGTGTATTTCTCAAACCTACACGTACGGCGTATGGATCGGGATGGGTTGGTTGGTTGGTGGGTAAGCTGCATTTTTGGATTAGGTACGAACAATATGTTGATCTGGTGTAATGTTATCAAATAGATGAGCGGTTTTGCGAGTCATAATAGTGTGATCAAGCCGGCTGCGAGGTATATACGCTACCCGAGTGTCCGAGTGTGCGACGTTAAGGTATCGCTGGCGTGATACTACCACCACTCATCGCCACACGATGTGGTAGACAGACTATCTACTTACCTGGGGTTCTCGGTCGGCTTCATTACCCGGCAACTGATAGTACATACATAACATGGTACTTACCTAACCACGGATTATCTACTGTAGGTAGTTATCTGTCAGTAACTAACATATGTGGAGGGAGTGATACCTGACATTGCGAACTCTATGTACATATCGTACCTTATTACAGCAGTATACCACTTAGAGGGGAATTCCCCTCGTTTTATCTTGGCGGATGCTCGCGTATTGATAATAACACGCCCTCGAGTGTTGTCTTGTTCTACATACGTACATACATACTAAGTCCAGCAATGGCGTTTAAGTCTACCTGAGGTGATCCTGGCCTGGGTTAGCTATCGTCCAGAGGGATACAATATTGCCTTGAGTAGAGTATCATTGACCACTGACAATCCTACAAACAGTACAGTAGTTACTATAAGATGGGCTAGGTAAGTCGGGTACCTTAGGATCTGCTTTCGGAATAGCCTTGGAAGCTGGCGAGTCTATGCTGTACAGCTTGCTGTACTCGGTAGTGTATCCTACATATGCATGCGTATAACTAGTTGTACCTATCTACTGGCCTACAGGCCAGTTAATTATTTACTGTCGGGGCATTTATGTGGTGCTACTAAATACCCAACTTCTTAGCGTGAAGCTTTCATATTTGTTATTCGACTTGATCGTTCGTCTTTTACTGGATAAGGTACTAAAGTAAGTATACATAATCGTGTGCATCCCTTCGCTGGCCTTCATTAGCACCAATCATCGACATCACACTGCCGGGTCATCCGTCACAACGACGATGCTGGATGACGACCTGGGCCCATGGTGGCTTGTCGGGCCATTCGGCGATGATGGTCATCGTCAACACTAGGTATCTACCTAATACCCATCCTAGAGAATACCTACATAGTAGATACGTAGGATACCTACCACACACAGGATGTCGGCAATGACTCGTCACTCTTCCTGTCCTGTCCTGCGCCGCTGTCTCGAAGACGCTGCAGTCAATTAATCAACCTCCAAGGATGTGCGCTAACTTGGCAATATCAATCAACATTGTTCGGTGCCTAGCCTATGTGTATTCTAAGTATAGTTGGTAACGGAATAGGCATCTCTTCTCCAGTAACTGCCTGCCTTACTTATAGGTACTATCTAGCCAGAAGTATCTGCGTGTTTATATCTACTTAATGTATACGTTGCGATGCCTGCTTTCGTGCTGATTGCGCGTCCATCATCATCAATCACCGCCGCCGAAGCTATTCCACACGCTTTCATCATCGCATCCGCGCGTATCTCCGCCAAATGGTGGATGGGGCGGAATCTCGTGATGATGCAGCATCCGCCCAACTAGGTAGCTCAACAACCTGGGCAGAGACCTGGGGGTGCCGCAGTGTTCCGGTCCCAGAGCAAGATGCAATACCTACTGTACACAAACAGCTCGAGCGAGCGCCCCGGTATGACATCCATCGGCCAATTGCCTGAGTCGCCTGTGCGCCTATTTGGCACTAGTTAACTATCCCCCATCACACATCACATCGCACATCGCACATCGCACATCGCACATCGCACATCGCACATCGCACATTGCACATGGGTATGTATCTACATATGTACCTAGTCTGCCCTCCTCGAAAGATGTCATCTTCATCTGATTAGCGGCCTCGTTACGACTACCTAGTACCTATATCGTCTAATGAGCAAATCCTTTTTGTCCTAGGTCTCTAAGCACATAGGTATGATGACTACCTAGACAGGTAGATACGTCTCCTGTGCACCATTGATTGGTCTGTGCATGTTCCGTTGCTGCTATCCTTGGCGTGGCATGGCATAGCATAGCATACCTATTATGTAGCATAGGCTTTACACCCAACATACCTACAAGTACGTAGTGTGTGCCCGCCCAACTGACAGGCAAGGAATCCTCCTGGGACGAACATCAATCTGACCTATCTATCTATGTAGCTACCATGCAGTAGGCACTGTATTATATCACTTTTGTGATCATGCTTTGTTGATTTGATGGATTTGATGAAAGAAGAAAAGCCATCGCCAAGACGCAGTCCGCCTGGATACCTGTAACCTTTCGAGGTATGGTATGTATTCTGTCTATGTACAGCATACTTAACTTTAACTACTGTACTGTAAGTAAGCCAAACAAACACCAAGCTAGACAGACCTGACAGCCAAGCCGTTGCGCACGCAGCCTGACTGACTAGCTGTCTGACTGTCTCTCTGCCGCGGACAGACGCAGTCTCTTTTAATTAGTCGGCTGCGCCCTTCATTATGTAGACCCTTCCCCGACCAACCACCGTCGCCTACACTGGAGCACTGGAGACCTCAGCCAACGGCGGCGTTTCCCTTCCCTCTCCTTCATACTGACTGATCAGTCACGAGCATTGCCGGTAGCGGGCTTGTCGCTTCATTCGCCCTGGCAGGGATGTGCCCAGCCGACCGACCGACATTTCAGCTGTTTTGCGGCAAGCGGCAAGCGGCATCACCAATGACTGCCTCTGCCTCGGACGAGCTCTCTCCTGTCTGGGGATTCCGTGAGCCATCTTACATACAGCCGCTCAGGCGCTGACACTTGCATCTGCTTGGCTCCCAAAGATAACTATAGGTAGATGTTCCAGGTCCCTATGACTGATCTACTTGTAGTGGCTCATAACATAGGTACCCATATTACAGCACTGTGGAGCTTGCGTGCGACCGCCCTGATTCAACAAACGAGCATGGCATGGTGTGTAGTTATGTATGTGGTGGCTCCGTCATCATAATCCGGCCGGTCCAGGTAGGTATTTTGCAAAGTGTTGGCACGGGAACATCCCTTCCTGTACATACTACTGTCGTAATAAGTGCTGACGCTAGTCTCCGCACTCCCTAATGGAAGTAGTTAATTGAAGACATGTCTCCATTACGTCTTGGCCCCCCCCCCCCCCCCCGGCGATGGAAGTGTTTGAAGCTAAAGAAATATTGCTATGGAATAGGTAGGTAGTAATTAATAACTAGTTACAGGTAGCTTTAACTGACTTCGATATGTAGACTCCCACACTGCGAAGGTACTCCTCCCCTAGACAATCACCCTGTTCCTTGTGCTACTATGTACTCCTTACTCGAATACCTACTCGTTTGTGGAATGCTTAGCTATTTGTGTAAGCCAATGATCCGGCGCGTTGGGAAATTCCCATCCATTGTCTGGATTCGTGCGTCCTTACTAATGAGCGGTTTTCTCTTGTGACCTTTGGGGTGGAGTATCTGCCTTTTGGTACCAGGCTGGCGATGGGCAGCTAAGAAGTAGATAGGTATGCTATGCTGTATCTCTTCGGGGGGTTCATCATGCGGATTACATGCACCGATTCCAGGTTCGATGTGAGTTTGCCGTGTTAGCCAAGAGAATATACGTTGCATTCCTCCAATTGCAACCACTAGAGTATCCAGGCGTTCTATCGAAGTTTGGCCGATTATATATCCAAGGCTCTGGGATCGACCACACCAGGGCGCCGACGTGGAGCCCGAATAAATACCCCTCGTCGTTGACTACCGCCACCATCACGACCTTCACCCGCAGCTAATGTGCATATTGTAATCTGTTACTGTCCGCGACTTATTTTACACGTCGTATCTGGATCACTGGCTTGTTGAGCCGTCACACTATTAGTTTTTAATACCTCGTCTAGGGAGGTAGGTAGTTGAGATGTATCCTAGGCGTGGAACGACATATTCCACCCACCCTAACTCGCCGGTGAGTGTCCCACCACCCGTGTCTTACGTGCCTTTTCTGGGATAGCCCCTCGTTTTCATGTAGATGGTTCGATGGCTCGATGGTTCCCTCCCAGATTTTTTTTTTTTTTTTTTTTAGGGATTTTAGGGATATTACCTATGAGGCTGGCTGCGAAATAAGTGTTTGGTCCTTGAAGGCAAAAGTGAACTGGGGTCTCGGCCCGGGCTACTGATGGATATGTTTTCCTATAAAGATGTTACTAGTGCAATATGCTACGCTGCGACTGGCTGTGTTTGGTAGTCGTGCCTCCATGGATGTATTACCTGGGTGGACGTTGTGGTCAGGGGCGAACGAACGTGGCCAGCATCTTCGCAAGCGAGACGGGCCGCTTGCCTGTTCTAATGTGTAAGGCTCTGGCCTCCGAAAATTGACTAGGTAGTGAGTATCTGGGCTGGGGCCTGCAAGGCGCAGTCTTAATACAGTACAGCATATCATGCCACAAATAGCGACGAAAATGCATGGTTTTGCATTTGTTCTGTTGCGGTCTCGAAACACGGACGAAGGAACAAATGACCATACCTTGCGAGCCACCATGCTACTAGACGCGTATCTCCCTACAGCAGGTAAGTAGGTTGCAATCTCACTCACTCGCTGGACCAGGCTATCCTACTGCTATCGAGCCCATCAGCAAGGAAACGATGCGAGCGAGTGAGCACAGTGGCGACCCGCGGTGCACGGCAAATCCTTCCCTCCGTTCCAAATAAGGAGCACTACCAACGGCGGCGCTACTGTAGTACCTCCGTACGCTAGGTAGGTCCGGGAGTGGGAGGGAGGCTCATCGTCGTGGTGACGAAGATGACGACGACGCAGGTCGAGCCGGAAGCCAGCGCCAAAGTAAGCCCGAAAAAAAATTGACGGGTTGCGATCCCAACAATCGATCCTCTTCTCTTTCTGGGACTAAGATACGAGCCAATCTAATGAGAGACTATCCCCACCTCCGAAAGGGCGCGCAAGTCAGGTCCTCCGAGACGAGGCATAGGGTGGGGATTAATAGTCCTACCTGGATACATGCCTAGTAGCTAGGCGGTGCATACATCGCTGCCATACCTATTCCCTTTTGTCATAGGTAGGGAGGTATGTATGTAGGTGAATAGGTGGCAGGTAGCGTATGTACAAGTAGTTAACTAGTGTGTGTGTGTGTGTGTTTTGTGTGTGGCGTGTGTTCTCCAGCCTACCTACTTCTAACAAATACTAGGGTAAGTGGCGTATGAGAGAGCATAGGTATGGATTGCGCTAGCAATCCAATCTGGACCACAGCACAGCTTACACTACGTTAAGTACTTGTCTTAGCAAACCAAGGCAGCTGGCAAAAATGGGTCGTGGAGGGATTGCAGTATTGGAATACCAAACACATCCAATTGGACGCAGGGAGGGGAGTACCTGGACTAAGTACCTACCTCGAAAGGTGGAGTGATGGACAAAGAAAAATGGACAACAAATTAACTAGTTGGGTATTGTCACGAGCAGAAAGAATCCTTTTCCACCGCAACCCGTCCGTTCTACTTTAGAAACAGCCGCGAGGTCCTTTATTTCGTTATTCCCGCCCCCTGCTTTTTATTAGGCCCCCCTCACTATCTATTCAAATGGTATGTTAGACAACTTATCACAGAATAACGAAAGTTCCTAGTTATGAAAGACTCGATACTATTAGCAACAGAGATGAACGCCTAGATGCATAGCGTGTATATACGCTAGTAAGTATCTCACACAACCACATGTACATGGGTACTGGTAGTATTTGACACAAACAGGGGATACATGTTCGAGAATGGGGGCAGCCCATCATCTTTCCTACATACCGATCGACCCAGTATGCTTCGGAAACTGGAAACGCCAAACTTGCGAATGTGTATGGGTATGTACGGTATGTGTACAGAGCCCAAAACCCAAAGTATGCAAATAGGCGTAGATCAAACCAGCCTAAACATTTCTGCGTGTCTGTCGCTGTCGCTGTCGGTCTGCGGCTTCAGGCATTCCCATTACTCACAAGCTACTCCCGACACCAATTAAACTATGTATGTAGGCACCTACTATAGCATGGAACTACTAGCTACTGTATGCCTAGACTGTATGGTCGATCCATCTGTGGACAGGGGAAACAAAAGGAAGCTGAGTTGTGGCTCCTAGCGCACACTATCTCCGAAATTCTCCATCCTGTCCTTACGTAGGTTCGGTGGCTTTTACTTTGACTGGGAATTACTACAGTAGTACGGAGTACAAAGAACAGGTTTTGAGGGCGTAAGGATCCCTGATACCAACCTACCTTGTCAATTAGACTATGTATATCTTGTATACACAAGAGACACAGAAGAAAAGAAGCCCTCCGTATGTGCAACGGTACCTAGGCAGTATAGTTACTGTAAAGGCAACATACAAGCTGGGTGGTAATCCGACAGTTCTTATTATTCTATCCTGTCTACTGTAACTAGCATATGGCAGGCCAACAACAGGAACCTGCCGCAACTACCTACTCCATGTCGGTAGTGGAGCACGGATAGGTACACGCCCCTGTCTCCACGACAGACATTACCTGGATATCTCTCTATGTAGCTGGGGGTCTGGAACTGTTCTATTTACCTAGGTACCTAGGGGGATTAATTTTGTCCGCACCATTGTCGTAGGTAGTACTCCGTACACTACACTACAACTGGGTAAATAGTTTTCGCATGTCTTACATACTACTATGTAGGTATTGCAAAACTGCGTGTTGATCTAAGGTGTTAGTCTGTCCAAGCTTGTGAGCGTCGATAAGAGAACTGGTATTGTAGCAGTAGGTAAGAGGATAGTCTATCTACTGTATGTTTAACCGGAGATATACTATACATGTAATCATCCTCATCATCTGGTATCCATGCTAGACACCCTCAGTTCTGGTTACTACCACATCTCAGCACATCTCTACCATCAGAGAAAAGTCATCTATATGCGCATGCCGCAAGGTTGTTTATTCTCATAGCAACCACCTCATCGTTACCTATCTAGCCTTCATACAACCTGTTTACCTTGCAACATAATCCGCCTCTCCGTAGCTCACTGACCTAGGGTGAATAACAGGCGGGTTTCTTCACTAGGTACCTATTCTATTGTAAATCTCAGTTTATAAGTAGCATGAGCGTCCTTGCCTGCCCCGCTTCGTGGGTCTTGCAGTTCTACTGTACAGTACTGTGCCCTTATTGGTGATCTTCTTTCTTGATCTGCTTTAATAACTACACTCTGTAGTCTGATTGTTGAGCTGTAACATCAATCATCCTTTTCTTTTCCTTTTCCTTCCTGTTTCATACGGGATAGCTTGTCATTCCAAAAGTAGGTATACCTTCTACATGCCCCGAAAACAGTCTAGCTCTAAGACGGTCACGAAGAGACAAAAAAAAAAACTACTTTTGTTTTCCAATTTGCTTGACTTTCATACGGTCCAGGCTAACACACAAAGCATTGGTTGTTGAATAGAGGTAGGTACCTTGTAGTCTGCTGTATGGGGTAGATATAGTATGTATATTTCCGCACAGAGACATATCAGCATTTGGTACGTTTGCAGCTTGATGATAGACACACACCCATTCAAGCCCCATTTAGCACGTACAGGACCGTGGTTAGTTACTTGGAACACGCTAGGTATTCGCAGTAGGCACTTATATGTATGTGCATTAATACCCATAGGAAGTAATGTAGGTACTGCAATACCCTGGCACACCACCCAATCAGCAGACCGTTAGATTCCGTACTTACCTTAGGTACATTGTTAGGTAGGTGGTGAATCCCGCCGTAGACAGTGCATGCAACCGGAACTATAACCATTTTACTGTATGTGGTACTGTACGCTGTTCCTATGTACCTCTAGCAACACCGTATATAGTACAGTTAGCGGGTAAGGGGGCGGTGGATGAAGGGAAGAAGAGAAGGGAAGGGGCCGGGCCCTGTAACAAAAGCGGTACCCTACGCACTGAACACGGACGACACCCACCAATTGCTTTCTATTGCTATGAATATGTGTACATCGCAAAGACTAGTAGATGCTTGAAAGCAAACACTATCCTCCCGCCCGTATCAGGCGATTCGCCTATTGTAGTGCGGTATGTAGAACTTAGTAGAACCTTGGTACCGCAACGGGCCTAGCACAGATACAGGCACCATATGCACATCCAGTCTCAATCCGGCCCCTAGAAACCTTCAAAGTTCCTACCTTAGTTCTCGAGTTAGGACGTATGTATGTTTGCATAGGATGTACGCTAGGTACAGCAGGTAGTCAACTGCAATAGACATTCTTCCCAGTCGGTACAGTTGTGCCGAGATACGTACTTCTATGCGTACTCCCACCCTAAGACGCTTGACCTATTGTAGTGTACAATGGGCACAGTGGGGACGTAGACCTACTTAGGTGGGCTAGGCTAGGTATGTAGGTAGGTATGTACCTGCCTAGGCACAGTATCAAGGTACATACTGTACCACCCTTACACCAAGTCGTGCTAGCTAGCTCTAGCACCGTTACCGACTGACTTACATGACCACATACCTCCAACCCAAGCCTTCATACCGAGAGCAAGCATAATGTCCATACTAGCAACAGTACCTAGCTTTGCCTTTCCATGTTGACCTGACTGTATCTATCTTCCTATCCATTCATGTATAATATTCTTTAGACGCCACTCTGGGTTCCAATTGAATGATTTTCCCTTCCCGAAGACGAAGCGAGCCGTGTGAAAGCGAGACTTCCTGACGTAGGAATTCCACCACTCGACCTGTCCATCCACCCATCCATTCCATCTAGGTTCTCATCAGTCCTCCTTCCCCCGAGGCCTCAAGCCAGAGCCGAAGCCGGACGAACGTGCGAGAGCCGAGATCTAGTGAGAGAGAAGAGAGAGAGTGTGTGTTAACTCCGCCGTATAAGTCTACGTTGGTTCAACGTGCTTCCTATTTCCCACCACTTGCTGCCGTCCCCATCACCACTCTGCCCTTGAACTCGATCATCCGCGGGCAACCACGACGAACGACGATCGGCACTTGTAGTAGCAGCCGGATATCGAGAAGCTCGTACCTATCGGACGAAGAGGAAGCAGGAGGACGAGAATAAGCACAAGAATAGCCCCACAGAAGCGAGGCACCGCGGCTCAACCGACGAACTACGACGCAGCTAGTTTTCCCTGCTGCTGTATATCCAACGGTTACACAAGACGAGACGAGGCGAGGGAAAGCGAAACGAGACAAGCACAAAAACAACACCAAGCCTCACCAGCCGGCGACGAACAACAAACAACCTCACCAACACGGGTCAGGGCACTCCCATAAAGGCGGCCCTGATCCCTCCTGCTCCCATCGACCATTCGAGATGGCTGATCAGAGATGACCGGCTCACATCAACTACACCCTTCGTGTTATTGACTTCATCCATCTGTACCAACAACGATCACGACACCCGTCCGACCAAACCTCCAATCAACCTACCGACCCAGGTCGCTCTCTGTTTTCTGACCTATCCACTCACCCACTCACTCGCTTACTCACTTGAAAGTGTTAGTGCTAGCAGCCTGGTCTATTTACTGGAAATTGGTTGACATTTACATGTGCTTATAGAACCACAGCCCGCTTTGATAACGCCCATTACAACAGCCGTTGCTATTGTAGAGAGCCGAATATCAGATATCCGCCACTCGTCAACAACAGCATACAGCATACAGCACCTGATATAATACCTTTCTGACAAAGAAACCCGCAAGCGACGAGCAACGGTACAATACACGCTCACTGCGGCGGTACCCAAAAGCACCACAACCCCATTCAGTCTTCTTTTCCTTCCGTTACGCCAGACGACTTGGTTATCCGTTGCGTTGTTGGGTTACTCTCCCACTCCCCTCTTCCTTTCAGTCTTCCCTTCTTCTGCCACCCACATGTCTTCTATCAACGCCCTCCTACAGCAGTGCCACCTACTCTCGCCCTCGCAGTCATCCGTAACGGGCTGCCCACGGCGTACCACCTACCTCCTACCGAATCCCAGGAAGATCGTGGACCAAGAGATTAGTCGATACGTAGGTGGGCTCCGGACACCCCCAGCAGAAGACGATATGAGTGCCGCTTACCACAATCCCGTGGTTGCTGCCAGTACCTACGACGCTCATGTTGCCCTCGCGCGACATCCAAATTCCGTCCTGCCTTCTTCACGCTTCGGTAGCAGCGCCCTCACGTACGATGCAGCATCCAACTCGTACTCGAGATCGCAGTCTCACTCCCAGCCGCCGCCGCAACTTCTCACCAACTATGCCCTGAGATCACAGCCTGGCGCCGGGGTATCACGAGCCTCGACTCAACCACCTTCACCCACACCATCCGGTACCCCGGGTAGCCATGCTGGGGAAGACCAGGCCATGGTAAAGCACAGCTTGAAGCTGCCGAAATGCATTAGCCCGAGTGGTGGAAACCTAGATGAGTTTGCCGCATTAGTAAGTTCTACGATGTCTACAATGGTAGGGGGAAACATGAAGCTGATATGGTGGCAGATGACGTGCTTCTTCTGGTTCGAAACCATGGACACGATAGAAGCTGCTGAGCAGGTCAACAACACCCGCCGACTGTCCGAGCCGCTTCCCCTCTTGTCGAGATACACCGAGCCCTGCCCCGCCTACCAGAAATGGGTCAATAGCATTCTGTCGACAACTCAAGTCACTCAGAATGTGGTGCTTCTCGCATTGCTATTCGTATATCGGCTGAAGAGGACGAACCCGAGAGTACATGGTAATCCGGGCAGCGAATATCGGTTGCTGACGGTTGCCCTGATGCTCGGCAACAAGTTCCTGGACGATAATACGTACACGAACAAGACCTGGGCGGAAGTTTCGGGCATATCCGTGAAGGAAATTCACGTCATGGAAGTCGAATTCCTTAGTAACATGCGATACGGCCTATTGACGTCGAAGGAGCAATGGCAGGAGTGGCTGCAGAAGCTGGCATGTTATCACAAGTACTGTGAACGGGCGAGGGCGGAAGAAGCAGCTCGGCAAGCGCGTAGCGCAACAATGCATCTGTCGCCAAACCGAGGAAGATACTCGCCCCCATTGCCATCACCCACAGCCATCCTCCCTACGACCGTCCATGGTGCATCGTCGCTTACAACAGCGTACTCTCCGACTCCGGCGGCACTGAACGGCTGGGATAATACTTACCACCTGACACCGACAGTATCCCCGTTGGCAGTCAAGCCAAGCCTAGGGCATCCGTTGGTGCGGAAGAGGAGTTTCGAGTGCGGTGACGTCGTAGAGCCAGCGCCAAAGAAGGTGTCTCGCCCACCCATGCAGACCGCAGTACCGTCCATGCACCCGCTATCCGGCAATACCGCTCTAGTTCGACCACCCGTGCCACACCTTACTCTGGACACCAGCCAAGCTACTCTGCCTGGCGCACATGGTCCATCAAACTATCCACCACATGCCGCCGTGTCACTGCCTCCTTTGAATCCCGGTACCCGGGCTATGTCTACCGTGTATTCGACCCCGAGCTCGACGTGGTCGCAACCAGCGACTGTTCCGTCGACCAGCGGGCCACAAACGCCTTCTTGGACAATCCCTTCCAATTACGGCACGCCGACTAAAAGACACAGCCCCTCGAACATGGCGGCCTTCGGGTCTTCTCCCATGGCCGAAGTCTATAGTAGTCATACACCCATAGCCAATTCGCCTTCGGTATATTTGCAGCAGCGAGCTAGCCCCTACAAGCCGGTTCGCCGAGTGAATACGCTTCTCAATCCACCTCCGTCGATACCCCTTTCGGAGTACCACTTCGGCTCGAACCAGATGCACTACCAACCCTTGGGACGCCGCAACGAGCTTCGTTCGGGTATTGTTCCCGAATTCTTACCCAACTACGGACACCAGCAGCGGCATCATATCCACCCATATCAGTAGTTCTGCCCGAGCCCATACCCATACTTTTACCCTTTGTTATCTTCTCATACCGTATCTGGGGAATCTGAGGGCCCCTTAGATATTCAGCATCTCGCCACTTGTATTTTTTTTTTCTATACCCACCGTTACTTGCATGGCTGCCGGCGTTGGAAGGTGGCATACAGTCGACAACCGACTCGACACTACAGGGATTGATTTGGTATTTGCCACCTTGTCACAGCCCCAAAATTTCGATTTGCATCACGTATGGCGTTTTCTTCTTCTTTTGTTGCATGTAATGCATAGAGCAGGAATCTGCCGTCCCACGCCGGGTTGTGGAACAGGCTGGTCAAGAGGGTATAGGACAAAGTTGCAGCTAGATTGACCAAGTGCGGTCTTCCGGCTGCGGAAAGCATTGAAGATGCGGGAAGAGAATTCGATCTAGCCGCAAGAATGTACGAATAAATCTACATCCCGTGTCACGCGTGCATCCGGATCTACGTAGATGAGGCGGCGGGGACTCGGACACGAACCGCTTACTCTTATTAGATGCATCTCGTAGAATCACGAGGAAGAATAGAGTGCGCCTTCAGTGAAATTGTGGGCCAACTTTGTTGATATTGAATGATAAGTGCCATATATGTGATGGGTGTTTTGTTTGATTTGTTGCGCCCCTCATGTAGGTTAGTTACTACTATGACGTAATACTATGTAGACCCCTAATTCTTCTTATCGCATGGCATATTGTCTTATCTTATCTTATCTATATCGTTTCGGTTACCTGCGGCTTTGCGACGTCAATTGATTCCAGCTCTCCAAGGTTCCGCATACCTACCTATTCCTCTTCGTCCTCGGCTTCTATAGTATTACTTTGCTTTGTGAATAAAATACCTGCCCAGTGATTCATTACCTATCGCGTTCAGTGGCGGCGGGACGGTACAACTTGGGAGGCACAAGTGTACGATAGAAGACCCGTCGCTACGATGATTGATTGCAACGTCTCCTATCTCTGTCCATTGTACTTCTGCAACAGAAATTATCCGCGAAGATATCAAGTAGGACCTCTCCTTGCTTCAAATATTTAATGGGTACATAGCTCCGCAGCCTCGATCATGAAATAGGTTGTCAAGCGGGTGGCATTATTAGGTCGGTAGGTACTTCCGGGACGGCCGAAGGACATGCTTCCGAGAGCCTGGAGGGGCTTCGGGAGGCTTCGGGAGGCTTCGGGAGGCTTCCGATGACGGGATGCCCGATGTTTTCGTTTGGAGCTTCATTTCGGGATAGGGTGGATGATGGGTGCGGCGCACACGACATTTGTTTAGTCACAGCTTCATCGACTGTGTTTGCTGTCCTTATAATAAAACTGAATCCATTAGTTCCCATACTCCCACCCACGTGCGGTAAGTGGGTAGTAGGTATGGTGTAATGTTTAGGTGAATGAAATACCCTCCGCGGAGGTGCTTTTTCTGCGTCTACATGCTCCATTGTTTCTCTTCGTCCTGCTTATGCCTTACAGATATAGTAAAGCATGCTTTTTTTTTTTTTTTTTTTCTTTTTCTTCGGCGCAACGGCTTGTCACATGGGCAGATAGTTACACATTATATCCATATCCTCGGTGTTTGGGCGGCTAGCTTAGGGACCGAACTTTGCAGTGTGTGCGGTCTTGTCGTGGAAACGTTCAGCCGGCGGGTTTGGCGATATACATAACTATATGACGTACAGCATATACTCGCGTTGAAGCCGTATCCCGTAAGTTGGTGCATACTTGGCCAGCAATGGTAAACTAACTAACTACCTGGGTACCTACTAGGTAAGTAAGTCGATACAGCTGTCACTAGAGTTATTGTAGGAGCAAAACTACATACCTAATTGTTACGATCGAGTCATCTCTTCATTACGCATACACATACATACCTATAGGTATATAAGTTATCTTCCTCACATGTAACATCAGTGGCGATACACATAAACACAAGATACCTACACACACACACATGCACATACCCCTGGACCTAAACTTACAATTGACAGGGCGAACAAGAAACGCCAGCCAATGGGCACGCTCGCCGTAAACATAACTCGCCGATTTGGGACGACGAGAACCTCGACCGCCACCATGCCGGCCGCAGCAAGACGGACGCAGTCGCAGTCGCAGTCGCAGTCGCAGGCGCAGTCGCGGATGCAGCGATGGTTCCCTGGCACCGCCCATCCGCTCATCGTGAGCGCGCCCATGGCCTTCGTGAGCAACCCCAGGCTCGCAAGCGAGGTTGTCCGGGCCGACGGGCTTGGTGAGTCGTAGTATCCCGTGCTTATCCAGTCATCTGCTACACCGGTCGCCGTCGATGGTGGCCGTATCCCCTCATCCGTCCCTTCACACGCAGCGGAGCAGGACACTAACCTAAACCACCACACAAACCCGCCCTACTCCCTCCCACACCTCCTCACCTCCTCACGTCTCCATCAAGCCATATGTGTGACCGCGTAAGTACTGACGAGCCAAAAAGGCTTCATCCAAGGCGGCCGGACCTTCAAGCCGGACTCGCCCGCGCTCCCGCAGCTCGAGGAGCAGCTCACGCTGGCGAAGGCCCTGCTGCAGTCCCAGCCGAGCAGCGACACAGGGCGTGGGCTTCCAATCGGGGTTGGCTTCGTGCTGTTCTCGGAGTGCGCCGTTTTTTTCGGTGAGACGACGGCGCCTATCCTCGCGCGCCACCGCCCTGCCGCCGTGTGGCTGTTCGCGCCCGACCCGGACAGACCCGACACGCTGCGGCGCGTCATCGAGGCCCTGCGCGCTGCCGCCGCCGCCTCCTCTTCATCTGCCTCCTCCTCCTCCTCCTCCTCCTCCTCCGCGGCTGCGGGCTGGAACCCGCGGGTCGTCGTCCAGGTCGGCACCGTGGCCGCCGCGCGCCAGGCCGCAGAGCTGGGGGCGGATGTCATCGTTGCGCAGGGCGCCGACGCCGGCGGACATCAGTTTGTGAAGGCCGCTGGTGTCGTGAGCTTGGTACCCGAGGTCCGGGATAGTAAGTCGTCTGACCCAAGATTTTCTGCTTCTTATTCATTCGCGCTTGCTTTCCAAGTGAGCCACGGCGACGGCCTTTGGGAGTCGGAAGCACGGCCGAACACAGTCGTCTAACACGTTCGAAATGGCGATTACTGACCTTCACATCTTACAGTGGTGCAGAACGAGTTCCCGGACAGGGAGATCGCTGTCTGGGCTGCGGGAGGCATCGCGGATGGTCGCGGTGTCGCCGCTGCGCTGGCGCTTGGGGCCGAAGGTGCTGTCTTGGGGACGAGGGTATGTCGTGTCTCCTAGTCTAGGGTGTCCGGATCAAGCAGTTCCATGCGAGTGCGACTTGACACGAACCATGAGGATATATAGGCCGAGCATATGTGCAATGGCCCCTGACCACCTATCCCAAGTCCCCTTTTTCTCTGAGAATTACTCGGTCAGGCTCGCTAACATGCGTGCATAGTACATGGTAGCCCCCGAGTCTGACGCCGAAGACTACAAGAGAGAAGCCCTCCTGTCGGCCTCGGACGGCGCGGCGAATACAATCAAGTGAGTAGACCCCCGAAAGGCTCGGTTACGGTCTTCTCACATGATAGATCCTACGTCCATGACCACGTACAAGGAAATTGGACCTGGCCTGCCCTATACGATGCCCGCGCTCTTGTACACCAATCATACCACGACGACGTAGCGGGCATGGCCATTCAAGACAATGAGGCCCGTTACAAGGCCGCCAAGGAGAAAGGCGATACCTCGATGATGGTTACTTGGTCGTGAGTAGCTTTTCTATTATCACTCCTCTCATATCTCTCCCACTCTCCCCGCGCATAGCTGTCATTTCTCATTTCGTTTTCGGTGCGTATTGTGTGTACTACACCGTTATATCATGCTGTCATGCTATCGATGTGGACGATTATTGAACTCGCTACTAGGGGATCTAGCGTAGGCCTTATAAGAAGCGCGCCTCCCGCCGCGGAGATCACGAAGACCGTTAGAGAAGAGGCCGTGGAAGTTATAAATGGGTTAAAAGCGTCGTTGTAGAAGAGTGCGGAGTACCCGGCGAGAACGAGTGTTCAGGATTGTGGAGGCTCGGGGTGACGGGGATTCTTCCGTCGTTCGATGACTACGGTCTTAGGTGTCTAACGAGCCGTATAGAACGACGGCCTGTGCAATGTGCTGAGGAAATCACTCGGTTGCTTGTTGTGGTCGCAGTACATAAATTGTCACCTCGTGCGTGGGGTAAAGACAGATCCCGGGGCAGTCACCTTGTGCTCCCCGATCACGCCACGGCTAGAAACCGATTGGGGGAAATGGACTGGGGTCGGGGGGATCGTCACGAATTCGCCACCGAGAATTAAAGATCATCCTAGCTATCTAGGTGTCAGGTGCTACATGGACCCAACACGTCGTGCACAAGTGCGATTACTCAATACCAACACACGATGATTTTGACTGCCCATGATCCTTGGCCCGCGCGGGACTCGCTACAACGAGGTTTTAGTTGCTGACGCCGGCCAATCACGTTCCGATGGCAATCAAAACCGAGCGGTAACATTGGATGAGGGGCGTATGGTAGAGCGTGTACGATGCCGTCCCGCGATACATGCGTATGAATTAGGCATCGAAGAACCTCGCCGGAAGTAGCTAGTGTTATCACAACGTAGGTATGTGACTCGGGGAGCTCGGCTCGGATCGGGGAGATGCTCAAGTTCGTCTCGATGGTGCTCGTCCGTTTGGAGGGAGAGGAGGGTGTGGCTCGAGCCCAGATCGGTCAAGGTATCAAGAATCGGTATCTGTTTGCTGGTGTTTGTATACACAGGATCGTCAGTCCCTACTCGAACCGCTCAAACTCAGACACGTGCCTGCGGGGTTATTGTCGGCACATATACACGGATCACCCGCGGATCACTTGAAGCTATTCCGACTTCTTACCATCTCTATCTAGGCGCAGACGTGACCCTCGGTATACTATGTACAGTACTTGTAAGTCCCGGCCCACGTATGAGATGGTTGCCCCAGGGTCATGGGGAAAACTAGATCCTCTGAAATCGCATGGCGGTGGGAACTTTCCCATCTACAAAGACGCATGTACCTAGTCCTAAAAACGACATGGCTCCGGCAGTGACTAGTGTACCATCAAGGGGTTCTCACCGGCCCTATCCGGGGCAGTCCGAACACGATCCTGTGCATGCGTTCCGTTGTATTTTTTTTTTTTGTCTAATATTAACGTGTGCTCCACTTCCTCCGTTCACTCGTCGACGCTAAGCCTTCATGGCAGATACAGCCTAGGTTGTACAAGGCTTTGAGAAGAGGGGGTGGCTGGCCGATGCATCGCCTATGTTACTAGATGTAACTACTACCTATCTACATAGCTCTCGTGCTGTTGGTGACTCCAAAAAGGATCGTCGAGAAACATCCTTCCTCTCCCGGCCGCTTCCTGAGGGGAAATATAGCTTAGCTAGATTCGTATCCTAGGACCCTAGGGATTCCGTGCACTAGCGGAACGACAAGTATTCGGTGAGACCCGATCCCTTGTCTCAATATTAATATTAGGTATTCGGACTGCTACCTGGCCATTGTGCTCTTCGAGTATTAATCTCCGAATCTTGGCGTCAAATGACATTAAACTCTGGGTAGGATAACCATGTTATCGGCTCTCCAGTACCCAAACTCATTGACCAGATTATGGCAGAAGCTTAGACCTGGCCAGTTAGTTGGTTATACATACAATGGGAAAATTGACGGGTCGGTGGAACAGTGTGTATTTTAAGGACCCCTCACGGTGGCTACCCAAGCTCTTCTCTCTCTTGCTTCTTGAACATCCAATATCCACCCCTAAACTCGACATGACTGGTTAACTATTGCGTAGGATCCAACTGCGTAATCAATTAATCCCTGACATTGGGATCTATGGACGCCTAGGTATTATGTGACGCTACGCACTAGTACGAAGATTTCATGCTGAACTATAGATCTAGGCTTGTTAATACATATTGGATCTGACGGTGCCACACAATATAATCGCAGGCAGCCCGTAGATCATAGAGTATATTGATGTGTTATTACAAAGCATGAGCTAGCTTTTAAGATCCGGCTCTCCTCGTCCTCTATTGGATCATAGGGGTTACTCCACCGGCATCTTTACATAGCCTCTTCAAGGTTCTTCATTTTTAGATTGATTTATGTTTTAAGTTACACGCCACTATTATTAAGGCCAGTGGATGGATGTGCCTATTACGAGACAGGATGATAGGGAGTAAGCGTAGTAAAAAGCATTTTCATAATTCCTATCCAAAAAACCAGTTACTAGAAATCCAGGGGTCTCATTACAGGCTGCCATGCGGTGTAGGGATCAGAGGCGGCACTGATGTGTGTAGACTAAAGAGGATACCTAGCATGGAGTGAAGCACCTGGGTTTAAATCATATAGGGTCATTTGGCTGAAAGCGGCCACCTGGAAGGCTTGGGATTTGCATTACACAGGACGACCCTAATTCCCTCCCGCAGTGCATTGGCCAGGTACATATAGATGGCTACTTTCATAGAGCCCAGCGGCAGAGTTTGTTTGAAGCCTCATATCGTACGTATATAGGCTATGTGGGCTACGTTATTGAGAATTTAATTACCATGGATACTTCTCTTCGGCAAGTGTCTTATCCCCCCCACGGTTACTGCTGCTGTTATCTGTCGGAAGGGACGCACATTCGGCTGTGAACTATATAGAGATACTTAGATGAAGTTCCGCAGGCAGCCGGGGACTCAAAGACCAAAGTCGTCACCCATCTAATTGCAACGAGCGCCCTCACATAGCCAGCGTCGATCCATGTTGTTCTTCGGTACTGCATATGCTAGTCTATTCGGCCTAACTCATAGATTATAGCTGTTCGGCGAGTCCGGAGTTGTTCGAAGAGGGCACAGAGAAAAGGGAGGCAAGCGAGTGGACAACCCTTACATGGATTTTCATGCACACCACGTTCTTGAACCGCAACGTCAATGGCCGGCCATATGCTTCTTCTCCCCTCTAGATCACACCTACGTCGACATACCCTGCTTATCTCCTAGGTGGCTCTTCATGAATATCTCTGTGGAGGTACGGTCTCTATCGGCCTGAGCTGGTACTCCAAGACCCTCGAGACTTTCCCGGCTCCTGGAGCCGATTTTCTCGTGACCCCAAGTATGCACGACGCTCGATGCCCGGTGATATCTGACTATGCCATGTCTACGCCAATCCTGAAGCAATAGATACCGCATTACCAACATGCAGCACCTAATCACGCCTGCCCAACCCTGCATCGGGACCGCCAATGAACCGCGCCCACTTGCGTCGAGACAGTCGCGCGCAAAATTAATTCCTACCCTCCTACGCTACTGCACTGTAGGCAGCGTTGCCTTACGGGTCTTTGGCTTCTGGGACGGGGGGGGGGGGGGAACTGCGTGAGCGAGACACCAAAGTGGCATGGATTCCCCGGCCAATTCGTCCCATTGCGCTACACTAGGGCAGTAGATGTTGTGCTAGTGGTGTCAGTAGCTTCGACTAGGAACTAGTCTTTCTACGATAGCCTCTGTAGCAGAGTTACACCAGGCAAAATCGAGCACGGGGAGGAGGCAAGCGGCCTGAAATCACGCAGCAAGCAGATCTTTGTGTCGAATAACGTCCAAGGTAAGGCAGAGTCAGTCTAGATAGGTAGTATCTGTATTCGCCACAACACATAACTACCTGTCTGCGCGGCAATACATAAATACATAGGTACGCACAGGCTCCGGGGACGGACAGCCGGGGCCGAGAATATGTTCAAGGTTGGGTTGCAAGCTCCAAACCACCCGTCGGGTCTGATGGTTTAGGCGCGGCGTGGCGACTGAATTGCCTCCTCCTGATTGTTGTTGGATTTTGGATTTCGGTAGAAACTGTGACCGCATCCACGTATCCGGGTCTTGGGTGCCTGGGCACTTCACTGCTGCATGTTGGAATGTAGTAGGTAGGTAAGGAGAGGTAGGTTGGTAGGTTAGTGGGTTTTATTAATACCTAACAAGCTTGTGATTATATCATTTCCCTGTGATTGACGTTGTCGCTTCCGCCGTCCACTGCTTGCTTGCTTGCTTACTTGCACGTCCACCCATTGGCAGGTGAGTTTTTAGGTTGATTGCTTTTCCTAGGTTTTCCTTTCATACAGCCTGACTTCTACTTAACATCGCTATGTACTTGCGTAGGCAGGCTAAGTACCTACTCAGTAAGTGAGGAAGACTGACAAAGGTATGTATAACACGAGCAACAAGCTCCCACAAGCCCAGCCAATAGGCGGCGACGGAGTGCCGTCCGGGAGGCGTGACCTTGCCAATGAGAGCACTGGAATCCACGGAGATTCGTCCGATCGGTTTCCTGGCCGCAGATTGGCTGGGAACCTTGCCAGTCTCGACGTCTCCCCCACACCATATCACGTACCTACCGACTTTGTACCTAGAGAAAATGGTGTAGCATGTTCTTTCTGTGTTCCGCGCTGCTCAGACATGTATTCCATGTATTCCGCGTCTTTTGTAGATGCGCAACTCACCTACAACTCACCTACCTACCTTCCTCGCGGTACCTGCCCGGGCACAGCAGTGTACTATCGAGAGGCAATCGGGGACGCAGATACCTGGATACTCGGCTCGATCCCTGGATGGATACTTTTGTCCGGGGCGTTCTGGTCTCTGGGAGGTGTGCTGCTCTGCTCCGGGAGGGATCTTCGACCCAGGCAGGGAGAAGGTGGGAGTAGGTGGGAGGTAAATATGTTAGGTAGGTTAGGCCAGGTAGGCCCCTTCATGAGCCCGCTCTTTCGGGAGACACGCATGCAGGGTCCAAGGTCCTCCCTACCTAGCCTACCTACCTACCTACCTAATCATTAGCACGGTACATGTGGCTGTGACGGCAGGTTCATGCTCTGCCACCGCCTGTTCCTCAATTCCTACTTACATCCTAGGCGGGCAGGCGCGCGGGCAGGCAGGCAGACAGAGGCAGGCAAGCAGATAGGTAGGTCGGTATACCGGTAGACGCTACCTACATGTAGGTATCTATCTACTGTTTACACACGTATACATCCATCTCCTCCCCGTTGTCTTATCCGTTGTGCCGACCCGAATGCGCTCCATCGTCGCCCTGCTACCGCTCTACCTACCTACCTACCTACCTACCTACCTACCTACCTACCTACCTACCTACCTACCTACCTACCTACCTACCTACCTACCTACCTACCTACCTACCTGTCTATCCATCTAATTACCTGACTATATGCCTTAGGTAGTTAACTACCTCCCAGTAGGCGGTCGATCGATGTCCCTCCACGCCTCCTCTGCCTTTTGCTCATTACCCGGCCGCTCGCAATCGTTACACTCTCCTCTCGCTCCTTGCTTTGGCTCTCTGCCTTGATGCCAGCACTATTCTTCGTATCATTCTTGTTACCAAACGACAGCCCTGCGCGTCTGAGTTAGACTTGGCCCGACAGTCCACACGCCCAGTTGTCGCAAGCTTGCCCTCCATATGCCGCCCCCAGCGAGTCAGTGGGTCTAAGGTTGGGGTCTAGAAATCTACCATTGACTAGAAGAGCGAATCGGAAATCGAGCCTATCGACCTATATTCCTCCCACGGACGCTTCGCCACCCACGAGCTCTGAGATGCAAGTCGTTGGCCTTCAACCCACAACCGACAAACAGCATGATAATCACTCCCTAGTTGCTTATGGCGTAGGAAATATCCCCTTGCGAGGTCCCGCCGTGCCAGGTCATGATCACGACTTCTGGGTGGGCCCGGAGTCCGCATGGCCTCTTGACAGCTTGGGAATTGATCACCAGACGGCTAACCATTATGGTTACTCGAGGGAAGTATGTGTTAAAATGCCTTAGGGCTTCCCAGGTTCTCGGCTTCATCTCCACCGTCTCTATACTAACCCTGGGGGATCAGCAGCAGCCTTTAACTGGAACAGACAAGATCGATTACTATCCGGCCGCAAACTTCCAGGTCCCATCCGAGGAATGGCCTATTCCTAATTTCGCGCTCGAAGCAGCATACGATAGGTACGGGGATCCCACAACTCCGTCTATCGCGACTCCATATTCCCCGACTTCACAGAACAACTTTGGTGCGCTACCAGAGGCCGGAGAGCACAGAGACGAGGTGGAAAGAGACAACGATTCCTTGTCGCCCATGCCTACGAGTCCCGACAACGGCCCAAACACCCACAAGCGCCATAGGAATAGACTGGCTGCTGCCAAATGCAGGAGGAAGGCCAAGCGGGGGGTAGACGAGCTCCAGCAAAGAGAGAGAGATCTCCTCAGAGAGAATAAGATGCTGAGCGCTGAGGCTGGCTTCTTACGCGAGGAGGTGCTCCAGCTAAAGCGCGAGATACTCCGACACAGCGGGTGCAACAACGACTGTATCCGTCAGTACATACAGAGGGCTGCTGAACAAGTAGGAAGAGCACAGTCTGATAACAGTACTTTTGGGATACCAGTTATGCCGGCTACTAATTGTCCGTGATGCTAATCATAAGGTTGCACCTCCTCTACGATTAGCCACTTGTCTTTCCTTAGATTTGCGACCGTTTGAGCCTATTTTGTCCCTCTTCTTTCCTATTTTCTCTGCTTTTAAGCCTTGACCACGAGACGGAAGGCATGGGTTTCATAGTGAGCGGGCGAACTGGATATTGATTTATAGGACGGAATTCAAAAACGCGTTTATCTAGATGACGACGTAACTAGACACCTCCCTAAGGGGTGTAGTAAGGGACAGGATTGACAGCAGGAAAAGGTATAATAAGTCCATATAGACCTTGGACAAAACATTGTCGAGCTACTAATGACAGACCACCGCTGGTGTGCCTATCTTTCGAATAATCATATCCTACCCTAAAGAGAAGAGGGGAAAAATAAAAGAAAAATATAAATGAATTATACTATTTAGAGCCGCTATAGGCGATTTCGCTCGTGGATGCCCCGTACTTTGGAGCTCACCACCCATAATTGTCCTACCAGGAGGCGGATTACCAATCGAAGGGCATTTTCAGCTAGAGATCTACAGAGAAAGGCTTGCGGGGTGGGAGTTTGTAGGATAGCAGGGGCCGGCAGACGCGAGATCTCAGGACCCAAATTCTCATATTCATAACCATCCGCACAGGAACCAAGCCAATCAAACCGAAATCTCACCACCCACGAGACCATTTCCTGTGTTTGACTGTAACTGTGGAGGTTGGACCCCCAACACTCGACCTTAAGTTATTTCGCTCCTATACCATGTTAGACAGCATTTGTTTCACAGCAGTCTACGATGCTCTTTGCCTTTTCACCCTAGACTCCTTCTCTTGCACTGCAACCACCAGCCAAGAACCCAAAGATCAGCCAGCTAAAGACAGCGGCCGACTGAGGGGACATTAGCGTCTCCCCGACTCTCCCAACTCTCCGCCGTTTGAAGGTGCAACATTGAGGCCTTACGCGACCACTCGCCGGCAAGTCCCACGATTGCCTCAGCAACTCGTCACCACCACGATGCAACCCGAGAAGTATGCTCGTATTCTCCCGGCGCCCCCGGCACCACAGGCGGAGCAGCCTTCTACGTCAGGCAGCTCTGGCGGGGCCGGAAAGGAATCCACGAGGCGTTCTCCGTCTTCGCAGTCGTCGCGACCAGGTGCTTGCGTCGACTGTCGAACCCGAAAAACGAAGGCAAGTGTTGCCCCTCCAGGCTATCTCTCGGCGGCCCAAGGTCTCATAATGACAGGCCCAATGCAGTGTGATGGGGCTCGGCCCGCCTGCGGCAACTGTGTAAAGCGTGGCCGGTCCAGCTGCGTTTACCCTGAGCGGCTCATCAACGGGCATAACGCAATTGAATTTGTGGAGTTGCTCAAGTCGTTGCCCGAGGGCCGCTCGACCGCTGTCCTCAAACGCCTCAGGGAAAAAGGCGACCTCGCCGTCGTCATCGCCGAAGTCAGAGGCGGCGGCGCTGTCGAAAGCCAGCCTGTTCCCAAACCGGACTCTTGGCCGTCCGGACAACAACACCGACGGTCTTTAGAGAGCGAGCTTATGGCAAACAATCCAAAGGCTTTCCCGGTTCTCCCTCCCATCGACCCCGCGGCCCTAGCTAGGAGCCATCTTCTTCGTCCTAGGCCTCCTGCCTTGTTGGCAAATCCGTACGCTTTCTTAGGCTTTCCCAGACCCTATTCACTACATGTCTTTTAACTTCGGATTCGGAAGCACCGCAGCCTCGTCCTAACCTTTCCATTCTTAGAGGCTCGAGAGATATCGCCGCAGAAACCCCTGTTGGCTCATCAGAGTTCCTCGAACCTCAAGAGCAGCCAGTCGAATATTGCGACGAGCGACTGCAACATCTACGAGTCGGCTTTTGGACAGATGTGAACGTATCAAACGACTTCGCCGCCAGAGTCATTTCTTTATACATAGTAAGTACTGCATCAGGGGCATTTACCTACTCGCGCAGCCTTTTGTCTCCGTGCACTGTTATACTCTGCATCCCTTCCACCTTCATAACGCGACTAAGCCGCCACTCGTTAACGCTCGTCGACATAGAAAACAGACCACCCACTGCTTGGGATCTTCGACGTCTCTCTCTTTATTACTGACCTGATCAGCCAGCGGACAAAATATTGTTCCAGATTTTTGTTCCATGCTCTCATGTATTTAGGATGCGTGAGTTGCTAAGCAATTTGAGACGGAGAAAAGGTTCTCTATACGACTAACTCGCGTTTTAGCAAATGTATACTGCTTTAGATGAGACAGCAGCTAGATACGCCGGCGGATTTCGCCGGAACGCTGAGGCCTTGTGGGAAGTCGAGGGAGACTCGTGTCTGTCGATGGCGGGCGCGGTCCTACTTAGCATATCGCTCATGGGGCAAGGCCGGGATCATGCCGTATTGAGATATGCAACAGAGGCTATGAAGATGGGAATGCGATTAGGTCTTTTTAGTGATAGACGGTACCAGCCCGATCTTCTTCAACCGAACGTGCACACAGTGGATGACGATTTGAGCGCGCAGTGCCATGCAGCCTGGGGCGTGTTTAACTGGAATGTGTAAGTTGGCATGCAACACAACGTAAGAAGGAAGGAAACTTACGAGAGTTTCAGCATGGTTTCAATGTTCTACCGCCAACCAGGCTCGGAGACGCCAGCTTCAGCGCCAAATGTCCCTATTCCGGGAGAAACGTCCAGCGAGTCTCAGGAGAGTGGGGTTGTTGTTGACGGAGAAATAGACGAAGGGGAAGTGAGGGGAGGGGTTGGAGGAGGTGGTGGCGGCGGCGGCGGTGGCGGTGATGGAGGTGTAGGAGGGGGGGGAGAAGGAGGGGGAGGAGAAGGAGAAGAGGATGAAGAAGAGGAAGAAAGAAGAGAAGCAGAGAACCCACCGGAAAATGTTGTTCTGCGGAAAACCTTCTCTGTATTGTGCAACTTTTGGCGACTCGTACACAATGCTCGATGGATCTACTACTCCATACAGGAAAGCCCCCCCGTCTATTTGAGGAATACTCTTGTTGAGTATGTCTATCGAGAACTTATCGCCTGGGTCGAAAGTCTCCCTTCTTTTTTGCTTCGGAGGGAGCAGCAGGGCCCACATTACGTGGTCGTATTTCAGTACGTCTTTTCACAATGACGAATTATCTAGGGCGTGAGTGCAAACGTTGGGGCTTACACTGACCTAGCGCAGTATATGGCTGCATACGGCAATCCTCGATATATGGCAACCGTTCATCTTCAAGAAAGACCAGGAAGTACCGCGCCTGAGGACCTTCACGGCACGCGATAGCACCCCGGACGCCGCATATACGGCGTCAGTAAATCAGCTAAAGCATCTAGTCGTCGAATACCGGAGCAGATATGCGGCATCGACATACTCCATCCTCTGGCACAACGGACTCATTTACCTCGTGAACGCCATGCTCCGGCGTACGGATCCCCAGTGGCGTCTCTACCTGCTTCTCTGCATTTACGGATACGAGCGGCTCAACCGAGCCTACCGCATTTCCGAGGTCATCACCCAGGGCCTCCTGACGATGACGATGAGAGACGCCAACATGTCGGGGAGCGAGGCCTACAAGATCATGGAGGAGCTCAAGGGACGCGGGCTCGTCCACGTCGAGGAGGGCCTCGAAGACGAAATTCGCGCCACCTTCATGGTTGATCTCAACCTCGCATTGACGAACCCGGAAGCTGCCAAGGCGGAAAACATGGCGAACGAGTTCGCCGACTTGGCGACTTTCCAGGACCTTATTGACCTTGATCCTGGGGATCCTATGGACATTTGAATTTTTAGAGACTGCTCTCTCTCTCTCTCTCTCTCTCTCTCTGCGTCGCTGATATGGTGTCATTCGGAGAAGGGGATGATCTCGATTTCGCAGTCTTTGTGAATTCATGGTGTTCTCATAGCATAAGAAGCTTCTTCGCCATTTACAAAACAGGCCGGTTAGGAATCTGACGCCTTTGACGCCGGATCCATTTTCAAAGTGAGTAACTTACGACAGTATTAGCAAGTGGGCGATATATAACAAGATATAAACCCGGCAAAAAAGACGTCCTAGAAGGGGCCGGAATAAAGAGACTTTGTCGCAGGTTGAAGAGGGCACATATAGGTTGGATTATATGCGTAGCCCGGTCGCTCAAAATACATAAGAAACACTATTTTATCCCTCGTCCCACCCGCCCAATCTAGATCGTGAGGAATTAGGCTAGGTGTATTAGGTACGTAGCACGTCCCTAAAGCTAGGCCCAGTTTAATTTGAACTTGGGGCCATAAATTAACGTTACACAAACTTAAGAGCAAAATCATTCAGGGTTATTTAACCTCCTTTTGACGTAAGCCATGTTTCTATACGAGATTAGAGGATGCGAATAGAATGTAAGTTTTAAGGTCAAGATGTAAGCCACATCTGAATTTCAGATCGCGATGTGCGTGACTTAGTGGTATTCTGCTCTTAGAACTTTGGCGGTATAGTGCTATTCTAGGCGTCCTGTGGTAAGGAAATTGGGGCTACAATAAACTTAGAATTTCCCGCATTGGCTATAAAAGGCTAAGAGCCATCAATACCACGGAAGGCTATTGTTTAGATGCCATATCAGCTGGCATCCCATGGTGGACTGGCCTACGTCAATAAAGCTACGCCGTAGGCAAGTGTCGGTGCCAAGTCTTCCATTAGGCCTCCGCTTCTATCTGGTGGTTACATACTAATACCTACTACGATCAATTATTAAGACCTTTGGCTTATGCTCGTATCCTTTGGCTTCGTGGCCCATTGCTCAGTTACCCTGTCTTGACTTTAATTAAAGAATGTTTATATTCTTGGGTTACACAGATACGTATGGGTTTGCCTAGATTTAGAACAAAAGTTTTTCGCTGGGTCACAGGGCTTTGAGCGAAAGCAAAGCTCCTCGAGAGCAAATCCGAGCCTTACAAGGGCCTGGGAATTTCCAATTCGATTGATCTAATAATTTACTATGGCTTATAGAATCCTGGTGATCTAACCTCGTAGTTCCGTGAAGTCTACATGGCGCTCTTATAACTTCACCCTTCTGGTGACCTAATCTAGCCCTAGAGACCTCTCCGCTTATCCTTGCCTTCCGGCTTCTTGTTTGTCCTCATCTATAGCCACCCGAGACCTCGTATTCTTGTTTGATTCTTCTATTGCTCTGCGAAGAAGCCGAAGACCCCGCGTAGCCGGGTAGATCGCGTAGTCCGGCTCCAAAGGGCTGGATCCGATCGAATTAGTTCGGTGTAACGGTACTGGTATATGCGGGTGCAGACGGTCAGGTTCGTTTGACCTGATAAAGTTCTATCCTTTGATAGTGCCGTGGTTTAGAGCTGCACTTCTGTTCCGTGACATTCGGTCCCAAGTCAGTATGTGTAACATCGAGAGATCTCCAATCTACTGCACTATTAAGACGCTCCCAAAAACCATAATCACACCGGTTCTTTGCAAAACGATGTCCTTAGTTAATAAGTCTTTACTAATCTTACGAGGATCCTCGACTCTATCCTCTACTCTATGTATTATATTGAGAGGCTTGATAATGCCCCCACCAGTTGGTAATTCCCATTGCAAGGAACTGGTGGCTTCACTGCAGTTTACGTACAGTTGCATTCTACCGACTCTTTTACCGTAACCTAACGAAGGACCCGGAGGCCCAGTGGCGGCGCCTGTTAAGCTATGTGGCAGCGCAGCACAAATTTGCAACATTCCATTCCCTTGCTAATGTTGATATTGATATCTCTGCGGATATATCTATTCATAGTGGAAATTCTAAAGAAGGAGTTTGCCTCAGGCCGCATAACGGCTCGCGTGATGCTGGCACTGTACAAAGTGGGCGGCGTCATGACAAGACATGGGGTAGTTGGTCCGTAGTGCCACAGGATGTAAGCATGGATTTTTCAGGTACTACGTATGATTGAGAGTTCAACCGGCCATTTCAATATAGTGCAAGGCGTTCGTGTGATGTGCGGTTCAAATCAAACTACCTGATGATCAATCCGGGCCACCGATTGTTCGAACAAAATCCGGTCCACGACCCCTCGATCACTCGGTATATCACAGAGGCACCTCTTAGGTTAGGTAGTATTGGACGAGCTTATCATACCTTCCAATTCAAGATTAGTGAGCATGCAGAGGCTCAATGACAGTTGCAGGATCTCGACCCGCTTCTATGAAGAGTCTCACATAAGTACGACACTAGAAAGTATCGGGCGCGAACCTGGGATTCGACAACTTGGCCTAGCTCGTCTAGGTCAGGGAGTAAGGCGAATAAGGCAACTAGCTGCGGCTGAAAGAGAGGATATCACGCCAGCATGGGGTTAAGGGAACGCTATACCACGTAATACAAGTCTTTCGGTGAAGGAGCGTCGAATAGGGTGACATCGCACCCAACGATTCTGCGCGACGCTGGTGCATTCGCCCAATAAATTGCCTCCAACACTCCCGGCCAAATGCCGTGCCGCCTGCCTATAGCTATAACGCATACAATAACTCGCACAGCCTCAACTTAATGTAGACTCAACCGAGAATACCTGATGCAGCCCGCACTTTAGCTCGTGCTGTACTTAGTATGTCTTTTGCCTTTGAGCAAATCATACACCAATGCATGCCACCATCCTTTTTGACGTGACGGTGAAAGAATAGCTGACTGCATGCTGTAACGGAGAGATGCATTTATTACGGCGAACCCATACGTAGACTTTCCCCCCAGTATTGATCCATTCGTTGGCAGAGATGACGCACATGGGGTTACATCCGTAAATCTTGGAATTCCAGCTCACGTCTGCGAATCGGCGTATTGGCGGTGTCTTGAGGCTCTGCGCAATAGCAGAAGCTTGCTCTGTAAAAGAAAGGCTTTCCCGCATTGCTATATAATATGTACCAGCGGCCTCCTCCGCCGGAACAGGGTTATCTCATCGTACTGGTTAATAGCGTGTGGCTGCTAGATATTGCTACCTTTTGAGTCTACAACATTCATGAGAACAATGGGGGGGAAGTCCCTGTCAGACCGTATTATCTCTCAAGCTCTTGAGCCAAGCACATTTGATACTCGGCCCGAAAAATATTGCCCCCAAAACAAGTTTGAAGAGTTCGTAACTAAAGAAGCCATCAGTAAACATTTTGAAAATGACCTGCCCGACGACAAGCCGGGTCGGCGGGAATTGGTCCGGTGGATATATGACAAGGCCAGGAAAATATTCTTCATTATGGTTGTTAGCGGGTTTACCAACATTGAGACTCTGACGGCCCTAAGGCGCATTCGTGCCGATGGGCTCACCGATGAGTGTCTCCCAATCAGCAAGCCACGAAGCGATGATGGAGTGACAGAAATATGGGAGAGCGAAAGCATTACGCAGCGCGATAACTTCTTTGATAAGCAATGGCGGTTCATTATCCCTGTATTCTCCAAGTCACAATTTCATCATGATTTACAACCGGAAACCATCCTGCCGTTCGAAGAGATAGACAACGGTTACATTAGCCAAGGCGGGTTCAGTCACGTCCGTGGATTCAAGGTGCACCCAGCCCACCAGTATCCTGAATATGCCCATGTAAGAAGGTTCTCTTGCCTGAGATTCACGGATATCGTGCTAAGCTTTACGACAGGTCGCAATTAAGGAGATCCAGATCAACGGAAGAATTAGAACGAAGGATAGTAGGAATGAAGTGGATAAAGAATGGGAGAAAGAAGCCCGAGCTCTAGAAGATATCAATGGGCTTGATCACCCACATGTCATTAGATGCTTAGCCGCCATACGAAGGGGCCGCAGTCGCTATTTCATGTTCCCCTTGGCCAGCAGCAATCTTACGGAATTCTGGAGGGAAACCCGAGAACAGCTTCCTTCCTTAAGTCTGATCAAGGATTCGATCTATCAGATATACCAACTGTCTGACGCTTTATATTGCCTTCACAACTTTGAACGCCGCTCATCGAAGCAATCTGACGACGGGTCTAATAGTTACCCTCCTGTTAGCCTCACTCTCGAGGGGCAACCTATTGTTGAGCAAGCAGAGGAAGCATCTACTAGCAACATCCGTCATGGTGATCTAAAGCCGGATAATATTCTGAGGTTTCTTAGCGGCGGCAACGACTCGAAGAGTGTTGGCAAATTGAAGATAGCAGATATGGGCCTCGCCAAACATCATCTCTTTCTGACTCAGGATCGCTCGGTTGCGACGGAAACGAAAGTAATTATTGCCCAATCATTCAAGCATTGTCTTGGGCTAACTTTCCCTACCATTACTAACCTCGGTATCTTAGTATGGCACCGCCCTTTACGAACCTCCTGAGGCTAGAGATAAAGATCCCAAAGTGGCCAGGTCTCGTCTATATGATATCTGGTCCATGGGGTGCATTATATTCGAATTCGTTATATGGCTACTCTACGGCTACGAGATGGTCGATAGGCTTCACAAGGAACTCGAGAAGGGTGGTTTTCAATATTTTGAGCACCGTCAAGATGGACATGGCGCTAAGGCTCGCGTGCACAATGTCATACGGCGATGGATGCAACATATAAGGACGCGCGATCCGGAATGTAAGACAGATTCGGCTATCAAGGACCTTTTGGAACTGGTAGAAAAAAAGCTGCTTATCGTCGACTTGCCGCCCCGCCGTCCTAGTGCGGTTAATGGAAACATCCGCGCGGGCCCTCTCTTTGAGCAGCCCGATACCAACGACGGGTTGCGCTCTTATCGAGCCACAGCCGAGACATTGCGAGATTCTCTGGGGATTATAATCGACAAGCTCGCGGATGAGAACTACACATTCACGGGGAAACCACGGGATGGTATTACGCCACCGAGCCAACCCGACAACCTCCAGCCAGCACATAACACATCAAGGTAAGAAGAAAATAAGGCCACAAAAGCAGAGGCTCTGAAGCGAGCTGAACCGCAGAATTTAGAAATATAAGGACTATGAATACCGATTACAGTCTACCTCCACTTGATCAATGGGAGTTTCAAGTTGACGAGACCTTTTCACGCAAGGCGCTTGCTCAGCTAGGCGCCAACACATTCAGACCACACTCATCAGCTCCTTCTCCTCTCTGCAACCGATGTGAAAGATACAAGTTCTGGTCTGCCGGTTTTTATATTGAGGTAAAAGCCCGGGAACTGCTGGATGGGCGATCACGAGGTTGCGGGCTCTGCCAGATGCTGTGGGACGTCCACATGAAAGGCGACAGGAAAAAAGATCCAAAGGTCCGATTCGTGCGCGACGGATCTATGCTAAGAATATCAGGCAGTCATTCGCTACCAGTCCTATCATTACTTGGAGGTCCTGGTAGGTGCAGTTCCTTCTTTTCCCCCTTCCCCTGAGGAAATGACTTGTGCTGCGGTAGCTAACTTAGTTGTACAAGAACTTAGAGCTCCTACTCCGATCCAGCTTGGCTTTCCACAAGTTTTACAGCCTGGAACCTTGGAGTTTTTCCATCTGATTAAGCTCTGGTTACAAGATTGTGACAATAACCATACTCAATGTAGTGCTATGGGTCAAATTCCTTTTCCTACAAGATTGATCGATGTCGGGACAAACGAGTCACCAGAATTGCGCCTAATAGAAACGCGCGAGACCACACCCGGGAGTACTAGGTATATTGCTCTCTCGCACCGGTGGGGTGACGAGAATACACATTTCAGTACCCTACGAAAAGATCAGAGTGGTCGAGGCCGGGAATTAGCTGCGTTCAAGAGTCGGATACCAGAAGATGAGCTGCCGGCTACATTCAAGGATGCTGTGGTTACAGCAAGGGCTCTTAGCGTTCGCTATCTTTGGATAGACTCGTTGTGCATAGTCCAAGGTGACGAAGGCGACTTCAAAGAAGAATCGAAGCACATGGAGACAGTGTTCAGCTGTGCGTACTGCGTTTTGGCAGCAAGCCGAGCGGCCAGCCAGTGCGATGGGTTCCTCAAGAGAATCGAGCCAAGGAAGTACATTATGTTGGCCGGAAAGGACAAACATCCATTGTATGTGTGTCAATGGATAGACGACTTCAGCAGACATGTCCTCGACGGCCCCTTGAACAAAAGGGGTTGGGTTTTACAAGAGCGCGCGCTTGCTCGAAGAACTATCTTCTTCACTGAAAAGCAAACGTATTTTGAATGCGGGCAAGGCATACGGTGCCAATCTCTTACAAACATGCGCCAGTAAGTGTATATAATCTCTCTTATATCACGGCCTTAGAAAATATGTTCATACGCCAAGGCATAGAGCTCATGACTAACAATGGATGCAGTAATATGGTCGACTTCTTAGGAGACCCTAGATTCCCTTACAAAGCTATGAGCTCGAGACGCGGTCTCAAGATTGTTTATTTCCAAGACCTATACAAGCAATATTCGCGTCTAGATTTCACGCGTGTAGAGGATAGGCCATTCGCCATTGGGGGCTTGGAAAATCGTCTGAGAACCGCCTACAAAACGAAGGGCGGGTATGGAATTTTCGACGATGGCCAGGGAAAGGGTCTGTTTCACCGAAGCCTCCTATGGCAGCGATCCGAGGCCCCAGAGGGCGCCCCTATACCATGGCTGTCCCGTATTTCATTTTCTTCGCATCGCAACATATCCGTGCCCACCTGGTCGTGGATGGCGTACCAAGGAGGTATCGACTACCTCGCTCCGGAATTTGATAATACGGACTGGGAAACCGATGATATTCAACCCCCATGGAGTAATGAGAGCGAGATACCTGCAAATGACTCCAGGACGAAATTTGTAGTAACAGCACGAGAATTCAAAGTTGCTGGCTGGCGAGAATCAGAAGTCAAGCTCGTTTATGACACTGATCGGCAGAGGCCCGGCGGTACAAGAAGAGTTCAATGCGTGATTGTCGCCAGGTCGAGACATGGCCAGTCGGACGCAGAAAAACGATACTATGTTCTGATTGTTGAGCCGACTGGTCCGATTAATGATGTTGAAAAGGTGTATGAACGGGTCGGGGCCGGTTTCATGCTGGGAAAGTTCATTACGCAAGACAAACCTGGTGTACGAGGCGTAATTCAATGATATTCTAGGCCTGATCTTTATCTCGCCAGTGTAAATCTCGCCGCTCGAAGGCGCGATCTAATTTATCCGCTATTTCAGTCTATTCTTTCTACTTATTACCGATATTCGTACTATAGTGGATTGGGATGTTAACCCTAAAGCAACAGAACGCCAATAAGAAAAACTCGGATAGCCGATAGCTTAAATTCCATGTACGAAGAAAGCAACACATTCTTGAATTTTAGAACCACAAGCGATTATGATATTTTTCTATGAGAGAAATCTAGCACATAAAATCCCAGAAATATCAGTTGTGATGACCGATGCCCCAGAGAAACAACCGCACGGAGATCGAGCCTTGATGAGTTAAGCACCGAAGCCCATTCAATGAGGACTTAGCCAGATCTCATCATGGCTACGATATATTCCTTCCGCACTTTTTGCGGGGAAGTAGTCCAAGAGCTGTACAATCTGCAAACGCCTATCGCTAATGAAGAAAAATCATTCATGGGAAATCCGTGTTACGAGATCAGAGACTTGAGGAACAGTATGAGTACGGATTACAACTCATCGCCTGCACTCAGCGATCTCGTCCTAATTAGGGAGATTAATATTCTAACTGTATCCAGTGCGTCGCCAGCTAAGAGAAACTTACCGTAGTTAGTTTCCTCGGTGCTTTGATGCAAAACGAGTTATGGGCCACCTGAAGAACGAACGAGTCGTTAGTTCAAGCGTTAATATATGAGAATTTTGTTCGACATACGTGAATATCGTAGGAGCCGGCTGCGAACTTGTTTCTCAGCATCTGTACTAGTTTTGCTGAGCTTATGTACCGCCCGGCTATATCTTGAGTGGGTTGTTCTTCTAAGGGAGGATGCGCCGCATCATAGCTAGGTATTGTGCGAATGACGCGCTCATTGGACATAGCGAGAGTAGACATTGGAGAAAGATTGAGGTAGTATCTGACTGACTATAGAATGCGCACAAGATGTTATGAAGAGAAAGCTTGATGATAAACAAATAAACATACGAGAGAGCGACTGTTAAATATCACTTAGCTTGGCGCCGCCGCGCCTCTTCATGTAAACATGACGGTTTCGCAATGTCACAAGTTGATGTTCCTTTTGCCTTGCACTAATTTTACGGAGTAGCATGGGTTCTCACCGAAATCATAAGTTATCAATAGATGAGGGTGGCGGCTCCAATACAACGCTGGAAATGGGGGCGGTTTCGGTCTGCATTGGGGGCGGTGCAAGACGAATCGTCCGCGACCAGTTATTAGTTCTTACACTACCATTACCGGAAAGGCAGCTAAAGGCCGACAGGGATCACACCGAAATAGTTACATGTACATGGCCTACAGTAAGTCTGCCTTGGGGGCCGACATCACTCTAGTGTCCTGAAGTGTCAGTGCGAATGGGCGGCCGCCAGAGCCTCACTTATTGATGCCGAAATGGAATACCTGACATGCTATTTATTGTTTCCAATCAGCGGTTTTCGTGCTGTATTCGTGGGGAATAGCTTGAAACCGCTCGAATCGTTCGCAACGTCGAGCAATCGTGGGAAAGGCAGCTTGCGACAAATTACTGTTATTCGGGAAAAGCCCTTTCCCGTGGACGAGATGGAGCTTGCTACCACTACCACGCCCCAGGCCTCGGCGGATCCTGAACAGGCTGCAATAATTCTCTCGAGTCAAGACGCGGCCCGAAACGAGTCACTAACAGAGGAGACCTACCCCCTAGACAGCAGTCGTTTCATGACACAGAGTGGCGAGAGGATTGGTACACTATCCTCTCGGCACCAGACGGCATGCATTTTACAGCCACTACTGAAGCCCCAGCATCTCTCAGCCAATACCCGAAGTCTCAGAAGCTATGATGGGAGTGAGTCTGGGTACCAGACTTCAAGTAATGGGAAGAGCCCGATCCTTAGTACTCCGGCCACATTCTCAACAGCAGAGACCTCGCCCCTCTTGTCTATTGCTCAGACGGCATCTGATCCGGAACCTCTAGACCTCGAGGCTCAGCAGAAAGACGTAAGCACCAAGCCCGTGAAGATTCCTTATAACTAGGCTAATAGGCGCGTATTAACAATTTCCTAGGAAGAAGGAGTAGCGTTTGCTAGGCTGGAACCCCCCCGTCAATCGGAGATCCAAACCTCAGCATTAGGGTCTGGTGATTGTCACAGCACAACTAGGACTATAGATTCTAGTCACCAGAAGCGCCAAAGAGAAGCTTCTGTTCTCCACGGATTCGGCGACTGGATTGACAGAGATGATGACTTGATCCTCTCAGCTAACGACCTTTCTGGTACCGATTCAAATGGCTTGCGTACCCAGCTTTATCTTGCCTTGGTGCGGCAAAATGAGACCCAGAATTTAGGGTTTGTACCGGAGAGTAGGATTTATGAGTTAATCAACCCAGGCGCTGTGTTCAAGGAGTTGACGACGGCCCTGCCCCATAACTCAATCCAGGAGATTCAAAACTATACGGATATCATTTGCCACACAACTTGGACACAGGATAGAAGAGAGCGCACAACATCGTTCAGAAAAATCTTCGCCATACTAGTCCTGGCGAAGAAAACTGACACAATACCTGCGCTTATACGCGAAAGGGTCTCCGATAATGATCTACCACTCAGGGTAAATGAGAAGCTTGAACTGAGGCGCCAGGCAAGCAGCCTGACTGAGAGAGTTTCGCATGAGCCTCTTAGGTGTTTCAATAGCTGGGACCCGACCAAGAGACTCGACTTCCTACAATACCAAGGGTGGATGCTTGCCCTCGTTTTCGAGGAGGGTGATTACAATTGCGTTCCGCACTATGTGATACACAATCGATGCCAATTACCATTCGTACCCTCGAACAATTCAAGACAGGGCCATGAATCCGACAACGGCGACGACGCAGGGGGCTTCGGAAAGGTAACTATGGTAGACATCCATCCTTACCACCACAGATTCAGCGACAAGGATCGATCAGCGCGGGGTTTCGCCATTAAAGCACTCCACGACCCCAGTCGTAAGGCTTTCAAGCGCGAGCGCGATATTCTGAGCAAATTCAAAGGGTCTAACAAACATGAGAATATTGTCACGTTGCTCGCCACCTACGAGCTGTCTTATGAGTCTCGATATAGGTTCAATATGATCTTCTACCGGGCTGACGGAAATATCTATCGCTATTGGGAGGAAGCAAAACCATCGCCGGATTTCAATTACGAAAACATGTTATGGGTATCAGAACAGTGCAATGGCCTCGCTGATGGCCTGTCTCAACTGCACAAGCACAGGACCTGGCCTTACATCCCGCCCTGGTGTAACGAGCAAGGAACAGAAGCGTCAACGCACAGTATGTATAGCCCACCTCCCGTCGGTCGCAGCCCAGTTGCGTTCTCACGTTCCATCTAACGGGCACAGGGATGCACCTACGGCGTGCTAGCAATGAAGACGGAAAGATACCACAATTCGGCAAGCATGGCGATATCAAGCCAGAAAATATACTCTACTATCCTAAGCCGGGAAATGTGAGCCCGACTTTGGAACTCTGCGATTTCGGCGGCTCCGAGCTTAGGTTTCGCATGACGGGGTCTGCCAAGAACGACCCCTTTACAATTACCTATCGTGCCCCTGAATGCGACATAGAAACGAATTCGCCCGACCAGCGTGCCGACATATGGTCGCTGAGCTGCGTATTTTTAGAGTTCGTCGCATGGCTCCTAGGTGGGATTTCCCTTGTGAATCAGTTCACCCGAGATCGAAGATCCTACGATGTAAGGCTCGAAATCGATGCCGACGCCTTCTTTGATAGTGATCAGGCCGGAAATAGAAAGGTGAAAGATACGGTAACCAAGGTATGTCTAGCGAAACCGGTTCGCCCCGGCGAGATTCATAATCTGCTCACACGAACCCGCCTATCTAGTCCATCGATGACTTTCACTCGCATCCACGCTGCACGCAATATGTGCATGAATTCCTACACCTGATTCAGCATAGCATGCTAGTCATAGACCCAGCGGAACGCATGGAATGCCGCCACCTCTACAAGCGGCTGAACAGCATGTTCGAGAAATGCCAGAGCAGCGAGGAGTATGCAACGAAAGTAGTACCAAAATCGGGAACGTCCGAAGAAAGGTCTTATTATAGAGGGTCTAGTCAGAAGTCAACCCAAGCCGGGGGCTCCTATTCTGCTAGAGGGATCTCAGAATTGACCAAGCTTAAACCGACCCCCCAGTTGGAGCATATATCTATATTGATACGAGAGGAGAGTCATCTGACAAAGTAGCTGATCAGCAGCTGGAGTCGGCTTTTCTCCATGCACCCCCCCCGGTCTACTGCCCTGCATTGATTTGGATACTCCGGGGTTGCGTCGTGAGCCTGGCATTGATCACTTAGATCAACAGGACCGGGGTACTAAGAGCTTTGGCCGCTTCACGTATATAAATTAGCTGATTCCTGGGGTATATATCTATTGCCTGCATCTTCTGCTTCTCATACATACTAGTAGGGAGCTTACTTTAAATGAGTGAATAAACAGAGTGACAATTCATCACATATGTGTGGAGCATAATATAATGACAATAGGTATTGCCTGCCAAGTCTGCCCACAGCTGCTGAAGGTAATACAATAGAATATCGACCTCAGAGCTTGAATTACTGATTCACCCTCCAAACTCATGATGGGGCAATAGGACAATTACTACAGAGACCAAGGTTAGCGAGGCCAGTTACTAGACTTGAGTAACGATCAAATCTACGGCACGAGTATAATAAGCGATGTTATATGTATAGGCGTGGCCTATCTCTTATAGATTGTACGGGCTAGTATGACTCAATACAACATACAATTCAATTAAGTAGTTACTTTCCCCCAAACTGGCCGTTCTCATCCATCGTCCCAATGACCCCTTCGAACAGCAAAGGCAAAACCTCGGCCGCGTCTGCCTGAAAGAAGAAATCGTCGCTCGTAAGATCCTCGGCGGAATCGGGATCCGGGTTGACGACGGCGATGATGGCACCCATCTGCTGGGCGTCGTACGCGTAGCCGGCCGCGGGGAAGACGGCGGAGGAGGTGCCCACCACGATCATGAGGTCAATGCGATCCCGCGCGATCCACTCGTCAATCTCGTTGAGCATATCTGAGTCCAGGGCTTCCTCGAACCACACGACACCCGGTCGCAACAACCCCGTCTTACAATTCGGACAATGGGGGAGAGCATGCAACTCGATCTTTGGCGTGGGGATGTTCGGGTCGAGAAGGGGCATCGTCTGGTCCGGGGGATAGTCCTCGGATGCCGGGGCGAGGGCTGGACATAGCGGATCGGCTAGATTGTGGCGCTCGGCGTAGCCGCACTCGTCGAAGCACTTGATATCTAGGATGCTACCGTGGAGGAGCCGCAATTTCTCTTCGGGGTGTCCGGCGCGGGGAGAGAGCCCTGTATATATATATATATAGAGTATGATAAGTACCTGAGTGGGAAAGAACTCGGGAGTAGGGATGGGGGATGGGGGATGGGGGATGGGGGATGGGCCGTGGGCGCGCACCATCAACATTCTGCGTCAGGCACAAGAAGTTCTCCTTCTTCTTGGCCATCTCGGCGAGGGCGTAGTGTCCCGGGTTTGGTTGGGCCCCCAGAGCCATGTGCTTCCGCCAGGCGTAGAAGAGCCACACGAGCGCGGGGTCGGCCTTGAAGGCAGCGGGCGTGGCCAGCGAGGTGGGCTCATGATTGCGCCAGAGCCCTCCGGCGCCGCGAAAGGTCGGCAGGCCCGAGGCCGCTGACAGGCCGGCGCCGCAGAGCACCAGGATGCGGTTGCTGGAGTCGACAAGCTCGCGGCACTCGGCGATCGAGGTTCGGGGCGCCATCGTTTCCTGGGAGGCTCTCGTGCGACGTGTCCAGAAGCGTTGGCGAGAGTAGACGCGACCTAGGAAACGTGAGGGGGAAGTCCAGGTGCGAGGCCGTGGCGCACGGAACATGGCATGTAATAATCTTGGGCGTACAATCCCATTTTAAATGTCTCGTCCTAGCCCGTTACCGCTTCAAGTGCTCGTTGCCTACGGCTGCCTTGTTAAGAGCAAGGGATGGATAGGAGAGTTGAACAGAACAGAACAGAACAGAGCGGAGTGGAGCAGAGCAGAGCAGAGCAGACATGATTCCAGGCACCCTTGCTACCCTGTATCCTGTGAGTGTACTGCTGTAACTTAGGCACCTAACGACTTGTTCCTACAAGTATGTACTAAGTAAGTAGATATATGTACGTCATCGCCAAGGTCTACGGGCTGCTAGGGGCAGGTACGGCGTAGTTAGGTGGTTACCTATTTAATGGCGCTGTACCTGGCTTCCTAGCCTAACCCAGTTACCTAGTTCATACGGGTAAGGCAGGTAGGTATTAATTACTAGCAGGTGGGCACCTAAGATAGTAGTACTTACCTAGGTACCTACCTGAGGAACTGCTAACTACAAGGATACATAGGTACATACAATAGGTCTGCCTACTTCTTATTATACCTCTGAAGTTGAAGAATGCCCGCCTCTCTTCCCTACCAAGGTCCCGTTCCCCAAGTCTGGATTTGTATATATAGAGAGGACGTCGGTGCTGTTGTCGTAATCGACGCCACACCTCTCGGAGAACCCTCGAAACATGTCAACACGGTCTTGGACGTATCGCTCGAAACCACTCCTCGAGCAGCTCGCCCCCGGCCCGTCGGCGCAGTCTGGCAGAGGTTGCGGCGCGCTGTTGACCAGCACCCGATAGTACTCTCCGTCGTCGTACCCGTAAGTGCCCTTGCAGTCGAGTCGCTCGATTGCGAGGTTGCCCAGGAACGGTAGCAAATGGGAGCTCTTCCATGCGCGGCGGTAGTTGATCCGATCGAGCGGCATCGTGTCGTTGACTGCGGCTTCGCTGCCCCCAAAAGCCGAGTTGTTAAACAGTCCCATCGCCACGGCGACCATGGGAGGCAATTCCCGATGCGTGAAACTCACGTACATGTCCTCGTCGCCGTGGCTGCCCAACAGGAGACTGGCTGTGGCGTTGAGCCAGGGGAGCCCAACGAAACCCGAGACCCGGTTTCCGTACCCGACGTTGTAGTGGTACTGGATGTCTGCCGTGTACTCCCACCCGAGCCAGTCGTCTGGCGAGAAGAGGCCCAGGTCGCAGAACGGCGAGCGCCCGCGGATCACAGACTCGTAGCCACAGAGCTCCATCATACCGTAGACGTCATTCGAGGTAAAGTTGAATTCGGGAGCCAACGCATCGAGTCTCGCCACGATCGGCGCCGTGAATTTCTCAAGGTATACAGACGACTGGTCGCTACCTGCCGAAGACGAATACGCAGGGCAGCTCTTGTATGGCGTCAAGCTGTTGGCGCCGGCCTTTTCGGACTCGTAGATGCTGATGACGCGGATCCCGTTGTCATCCGTCTCTAGCCCTCGCACTAATGACTGGGCGGACTTATACGTGCGCTCGGCCGATGATGTCCACACATGGGCAGGCAGTTTCAGATTCGGGTACCGGAACGACAGCGTAGCTCCGAGCTGTGCAGCTTCAACTTTGCCCACCCGCGTCAAGAGCTCCTGCTCGGCGTCTGTGATTGGCGCTGTCCAGCCAGCGAGGAAATTCAGCGTTGGAATCTTGGTCCAATCGATCCCTGTATGGTTTTCCAATTTAGAGATGAACGGCTCGAGGTACTCCTCGTAATCAAAGTCGTTGGCGTAGATTGCCGCATGTCGGCTTAGATAGGCTGCTCGCACTGGTGCACAACCTTGGGGTGCTGAAGGAGACGCGGGAGGATCTTGCGGTTCAAAGTACGGCGCAACTCCGCCTAGGTGTTCGAGAGGGTTGAATCTATAGGTTGAGTAGAGTAATGTCGCTGAACAGATCTGAGTCGAGAGCAATAGGATTCCTATTCGAAGCCACTGGGGCGAGTGATCCAGGCTTGTGGTAAACATCGTGTTTCTTTCGCCGGTATTAGACGGATACACGGATACTTCAGCCACCTCGAAATGCTTCAGACCGAGTTAGGCTGCAGTTCATGTTAGCATTTGTGATTTGAGAAGGATTTCAGTATTATTTCATTTAGAGTTAATCTGCCACTACCTTCCCTCGACCTCGTAGACTACGCAATTAGTTTTACAGGCAGTGATGATGATGATGATGATGATGATGATGAAAGCACTGTTTGTAAATACCCGTGTCGTCATACCTCTGCCAAGAAGCAAGCTAAACAAGGGGAGGAAGGCTTGTTTCCCCATACTTTTCCACCGTTCCTGGATGGCTAAATTAAAATTTAGCTGAGACATGCGTCATAACGGAAATAAATCATCTTTTGAAAACAAATTCGGTATGTGCAAGTCAATCATTGGTCGATGTCATCACAGCCGGGGACTTGTGAGCTCGACTGGTTTTTCTCTTTCCGAAATGATTAGGTAACCCCCTTAAAGTTATTTACTAGGCCATCCGCCAATATCGAAACGTGCGCGTCACATGAAAGGAGTCGAGGACATCCTTGCTCTAACTAGTTATGCCTAGATGCACGGATAGACGCTGCGAACACGGAGAATTATAACTCCTCCAACGTTTCGGTCTCGCTGTCACATGCTCCGCTCGCCGAGACGAGCTCGCGAAATCGCAGCTTAGAAACGTGAATAATAGATATATATACATACAAGCAAGAGACGGCATGCCGTTCTCGAAAATGGAAGCCGCAAATTTTTCCAGATCTTGTTGCGAAGATAGACTTATAGGCGGGTGAATTACGATGAGGTTGGCACGCATTCTTTCTTCTGCGGCCCTCGGGCACTGGCTTGCCACAGCCCAATCTCGCCCTCTCGCGGGGTTTCGAACTCGGGACAAACCATTGCTCCCGGACCGGCGGCCCTTTGGATTCGGCGCCGCAGCAACGGGCGGGGGCACCGCCGGCGGAAACAACACGTACGTTGTCGACAACACGATGGATCTACGGATGGTCTTGAAAATGGACACACCGCGAACCGTGTACGTGAAGGGCGAGATCCGGGGAAGCCAGATCAACGAGACATTCGCGGGGGACTGCCAGTACTACATCGACTCGAGCAACGTGCCGGGCTTCAATTTCACGCTGTACATCATGTCGCTCAACGCTACGTACACAGATGCCGTCAAGGCGGCCGTGGCGGCGAACCAGACGTTTGACGGCCGAAACGCGACTGAGTACTTGGCGTTGCTGAACCATCAGAACGTATGCCTTCCAATTCCAACCCCGGCAGGGAACGGGATGATGTGTATTATTCAATGACGTCGTGAAGCCAGTATTGACATGCTGTGGCACCAGGGATGGCGCGGTACGGCGCAAAACGTACAGAAATCATGGGAATCGATCGATGCTCAGGGGAACTTGACACTAATCGGAATGGACGTGAGTGAACAAATCCAAGGAACCGTTCTTTCTTTTACTAGGTATAACCCTGGGATCGACCGAGAAACACTTGATGTTTTCTCAAGCTTGATCTATCCCTAATCCCTAGACACGAACTCTCAAATGATACCCGTGGACGCTACCGGAAACACAAACCCCTAGATAACTCATGGTCCACAGTCCACAGCCTATCTCCACGGCGTGTCCCTAGTCTTCAACACGCGCAGCAACGTCATAATCCGCAACCTCCGCCTCTCGTCTCCCCGCGACTGCTTCCCGGCGCCAGAGACGTACCCATCGAGCTGGAACGCGCGGTACGATGCCGTGTCCTTCGTGACGACGACGAACGCCTGGCTGGACGGCAACACATTCGAAGACGGCGCGGCGGGGCCCGTGGCGCCGGACCCGTTCATCTGGGGGTGGCAGGTCGACCGGTACGACGGGCTCTTCGACGTCGAGGACGGGTCCGACGCCATCACGCTCAGCCACAACGTTGTCGTGAACCATCACAAGAGCCTGCTCTGGGGCGGCGGCGAGAAGGAGGGGCCCCGCGACCAGGGCAAGATGCGCTTCACCGTGTTCGGGAACCACTTCGCCAACTCGTCGAGCCGGAACCCGCTCATGCGCTTCGGCACGTTCTATATCGCCAATAATGTCTTCTCCAACTATGCAAATAAGCCACCGTTGTACTCGTCCGACGAAGGGATTCCTAACTCTCAAGCAGGGGGTATGGAAAAGGGCGTATCTAATGATGAAGCTGAAACCCCTTACCTGCCTGACTTCGAATACAACCTAGGCATATACAATCTGTAAATCCCCCTCCCCCCCTTGCTAGGTAGTAGAATCCAACCCGATCCTAACAACCACACAGGTCATCAGTCCTAGCCTCTGGAAACTACTTCGACCAAACGGGCCTGTACCCCTCAGACGCAACGCGGATCTTCACCTTCCAGAGCCTCGGGTCACCAGCGGGCCCAGCGAGTTTCTGCTCGCCACCAGACCTATCCCCGTCCCTCCTCGCCCCGGGCCTCGCCCCGCTCGCCCAGCCCCCGAGCGCGCTGAACGGCGAGACGCTCAACTTGACGTCCGACGTCTTCGCGGCCTTCGCGTACCATCTCGACGCCAAGACGGATTCCATCGAGGGCGGGCTCGTGGAAGATTGCGCCAAGTTCGAGGCGCAGGACATGCCGAGGGCTTTCGAGACTGCGGACGACGTGTTCGCCTACGTCATCCGGAACGCGGGACAGGGCGGGGGGATATAGCGACTATCGGGCGTTCCCCATCTCGGAGGCTTCCACATCTCGGAGGCTTCCAGGTGTCAAGCAGACGCTTAGAACAAACGAATAAACAAAATCGAAGAACCGCATCGATTCTCTTGCTACGTGTATACACTATTGAGGCGTAAATGCTATAGAGTCCAACGGGGCCGTCATCAGTTATAACCGCCATGCCCACCCAACGCCATTGCCACTCCTTATGCCTTATTTTACTGAAACTGATGGGACGAATATTCTATTTATAAATGCTACTAACATTTCCACACCAAATCCTAAGGTAGGTACGGCGCGTCTTGCATGTTCACATCCCGGCTTTCGTGAGTAGCGGTATCATGGTCGGCCGACACACTCGGTCGACGCACCGCCTCCTCCCAGCCCTTCCCGCCCGTGCGCATTACAAGATAGGGATTGATATCAGCCGCGAAGTACCTCTCGCCCCGCGTCGTAGCCCGAGAACCGCCTTCTAACGCCGAGAGCGCAGCTCTCGTCGTTCGCATACGCTTTTTCTCGGGCCTCCCCCCTTCGCTAATAAGATTGCTTCGCGCGCGACGCTCATTGAAAAGCCGTTGGTCGTACGACACAATGCTGCGAACGTACGGTGCCACATCGAGACAGAGGGCCGTCATTTCCCGATCGAACACAGACGGGTCGAGGTAGCCATTAGCTAGAATCTTGTCAGATGCCGCGATGGCATCGAATGCGATGCTGTAATCTTTTCGCGTGATTAGAGCCTCAGATTGTAGAGACTGCTTAAGACGATGCTCGATACCGCCTATGACGCGTTTCTCGTCGAGATGCCCAGCAGATCGCTCAGTTTTGGGGGGTAGTTGACTCTCTACCAGTTTCGACTGAGCTAGTAGTCTTAGTGAGGTAGACACGTCTAATGATATTGAATTATAATAACACAGTGGTGTGGCTTCTAAAATTCTGTTACCGATTGTAAAATCGTCTAACGTCTTAGTATGTAGACCTGGCATCGTTGCATCAAGAGCGATCTGGTTTGAGAGGGGGCCTAAGAAGGGGCCACAGAGATCGGATTCACTCATACTGTCTGCGAATGCCTCGGCAGATTGTAAAAGGGCCAAGCGGGCTGTCCGGGAAGAAGCTTGGTCCGCGGGTTTCTCAGCCCAGCTTGAGGTATCTTCAAGCTCGCAGTGATCAGAGACATCCACTCCCCAGTGATCCCACGCCTCTCGATGGAGGTTTGAATCAATGGAAGGTAATGATGACTTTGTAGGGGCTAAGTCTCTATTGATCCAGCCCATGCCAGCGTGGTAAGTATCCTGACTAACGACTCGGATAGTTCGCCCTTCTTCGTCAACGTCACTACCTTTCGGCCAGCGAGGATAGAACCAATCAAAGCCACCTCGGAGGTCTCCGACACCAATCTGACACCAGTAGTTGAGTTCGGTGATGGCGGCGCGAAGGTCATAGCCGCGTGATTCGTAGAGAGCCTCGACACCATATCTTTCCAGGGCATGTCCCTCATTGGCGGCAATTAGAAGTAACATGTCCACTGCTAAGTCTGTGGGTGGAGAGGAGAAGCGGAAGATGCCGTGTAATTTGAGGTTCTGTAAAGGCACGACCGATTCATCGTTGCAAGTCATTATAAACGGACGTTTCGATTGGGCCATCATAGAGATGATGGTAGCCCAGAACTGCTTATCTTCTTCGTAGAGGATATCGACTTCTTCTAGGAGAATGAGCGATTGCTTCTGATCCCTGTTGAGCTTTTTCTCCTGCGAAGCAGGGACTGGGGCTCTAAGCGTTTGATCGGCTTCCTGAGGCTCTTTCGTCCGTTGAGAAGTTTTGGGTTTGAAAAATGAAGTCATCATGCCCTGCTTTCCAGATTTCAGATCCTTGGCAAACTCATCGTCAGTCGTACCATCTCCTCGGGATTCCTCTTTCTGTTGGTGGTTGACAAGATGGTTTCGCGTCATATCGCCCACTCTTTCCAACACATCTTTGCCGCTTCTGCGTGAACCTGCGTTGATCTCGAAGACTTCGAAATCGAGCTCCTTAGCTATCGCGTATACTGTTGCCGACTTGCCGCATCCATGTGGTCCACTTAGTAGTACGGCATTGGTTAGTCGGCCAAGTTTGCCTCCTCGCTCGACAATATCAGTAGATCGCACAACTGTTTTCTTACTACTTCCCCGTTCTCCATGGACGAGCCATTGTGGTTCATTGTCGGATATTTCATCCATTTCGTTTGCCTCCTCATCACTTGAGACTACAAATCCTTCTAATTTTTTGTGCCTACGCTTCTTTTTGGGAGCAGAGGTGCCTTTGGACTTCGGGACATTGTCTGGAGCACCTGTATCTACCGCTTGGACCTTCAAGGTTTGGAGCCAGTCTCGAAGAAGCCCGGCTTCGCGTCCATTTTGAAGCACGCAGCTTGCTGATGTAGGCGCATATTTTTGTGTCCAAGAAATAGACTCGCATGTAGACATATCAAATGCTGATAACGTTGTTGCTATCGAGTTGTATGCTTGCACAATCGCTGGATGCGACTTGGGCGAAACGTCGTTGACTTTTAACGTGTGTAGTTCCTTCAACACCCGTGCTTGTAGTTTTTGACCACACTCAAAATGTTTGATAGGTACCCGAATTAGAGGTGCTATGGGACGAAAATCTTCATCCTTCGTCAATCTAACATCATCGACAAGTTGGCGAATCCCTAATTTTGAAGCCGATAGACGTAGTACACTCTCACGCTCGGCGATGTTGATTTCATGCCCCTTAGCCTTGCGCCCTCTAGAGCTTAATAAAATCGGTCCAAGTTCAACATTGTTGATAAAAGTTGAGGGCAAGCTGTCGCGAATGTGCGCCATGTCACGCCATGGCCATGCCGGATATCGCGTTCCTGGTATCTTTAGACCGCCCTTCTTCATCGAGACCAAAGGTGGGAAAGACGAGTTCGAATGTGTCGGTCGAGCTTGCCGAGGTGAGCATGGGGTCGAAGTGAAAATAACCTGTCGACTGGCTGATACTTTGTCCTTTTTCGCTTTCGATTTATTGTCATTGGTAGGAGGTGCCGCTTTGCCGTTAGTTTGGAAGAACGGGTGCGCTGGCTTCTTCGGCGTCACCGTCTCCCGCGGAAGAAGCTCGTTTTGCGTTGTTGTTCCAGAGACTTGATGATTCGCGATCTCTTGACCTAAAGGTGACGTTTTTGGTATCGTATCTGTTGGCAATGGCGAAATTATTCGCGAGGTTCCGAACAAAATTTCATTGATCAGTCGGCCAACCCGCTCCCGTGATGCCGCGTCGATGGCGTATGATACAGTGACAGTCAGGGCTTTTGGTTTTCGTCCACGCTTTTTGCCCGAGGTTAGCATCGGTGCAGGCGCCAAGGGTTTCGACCGTGGGGGAGATCCAATCGTGCCAGTTGCCGGGTTAAACTTTAGAAGCTTCTGTGATCTTTGGCCACATATCGACTGAGGGGCTTCAGGGGGCTCCTCGTCTCTCGTAGCACTCTGGTCGTTCTCGACTATTTTGGAAGCGTCTGTGGGAAGCAGACTGGTACCATCATCTGCCGACACTCGTGATTGTGCATCTTCTAGGGCCTGTTTGACATCTGCCTGCTTGTCCTTTGCATCTATGTGGCTAAAGTGTTTTGTGATGCTTGGTCCAGCCGAGACCCGTGTTCGGCGCTTGGTGCGAGGGGCTTTGGCATGTGGATTGGAGGCACCAGAGGGCGGATCTGTCTTTCTGCGTTTCCGTTTACGCTCATCACGCAGTTCGCAATTGTCGTTGCAGTGATCAACGGGGTCATTTCTCGACTCGTCGGATGCAGGACTGCACGAAGGGTCGGGAGTTGGAGGGGTCACGGCACTGTCGGTCTTGGAAATGGCGGGAGGCGCTGAAAAGAAGGGATGTAGTTTCCTTAATTGTACCTCGACGCCATCACCAGTCCCGGGCATGCTGACCAGCTAATCGGTTTGGATGGATGAGATCGGGTGAATCATGAGGATGAGCTTTGGATGTGAATAAATAGGTAGCATGCAAAATGGATCGAATCGAGGGTATGCGTGTCTAGATCCACGAAAAGTAGCAGTTAAACGCAGAAAGATGGATTATATAGGTTTGGACAGCGAGTAGGAGGTACTACTTGAATAAGACGGTTGTATAACGAATGATGTTGCGACTCGGAGTCGCGTCTCCAGATCCAAGTGTAGATAGAAATAAGTACCAAGCCATCCACTTCAGGGCGCGTGTTGGAATTCGCGACCGGCGCGTCATAGGCAGTAGTTAAGTACCTAGTATTTTTAATTGACAGATTTGGGTGGCCCGCTTTTGATCAAGTGGTCGCCAGCTGATAACTAATACCTAGGTGGATGGTGAAGAGACAACCTTGCAGCATACACTGTGAGGTTACCTGCCTAGGTATCTATGTACCTGGGCTGCCCCACCATAATCAGCGTTTTAAGTAGAACTTGTAGATTAAACCTGGGGAGCCTTTTTTTTTTTTTTTTTTTCGGGGATGGATTGAGCTTTGGGGCCATCACCGCGCAGCGCATCGTGAACAACAGCTCGAGAGGCAGCCTGGGGCATAACTATTCGGCCACTGCAGGCGAGATATTTCCCTCCCGGCCATGGCTTCCCAGTTTCAGGTGCAGAAGCCTTATGTGCTCACTACCTTACCTCGACCTCTCGATCCAACCACGGGCACCTACGTTGTTGGCGAGGTATACGGATATGCGCCGGGATCCAAGAAGCGGAAGAGGCGCCGCGCTGAACTGACGGTAGGAATCGATGGTGAAGCAATCAATATTTACGACGTGAGCCTGCCCCGTCTCTCCCGTCTCTCCCATCCCTCCCATCCCTCCCCTTCTTCCCCTCGTTGTCCACGCGCGCAAGAGTACTACTAAGCTCCGTCTGTTACGTCGTGCAGGTCTCATCGTCGAGGCTCGTCACATCGTATCCCATTCCTCCCCAGTCGCGCCTCTCTTGCCCAGCCAGTTCCATTCGATTCAAACCCGAAGCCTCCAAAGACGCTTCGCGTTACACCTACGCTGCGTCCGACGAGTCCGGGATCAACAAAGTCACCCTTTTCAAGGATAGTGTCGGTGAATCAGGCAAGACGAATCAGGCCATTTGCTCGGCGTCGCTGAGTCGGGGCCACCCTGTTGTATGGCTTACGCCCGTGCCAAGCCCCTCAAGTCCAGGCGAACCTACAGAGACTACTCCCGATAATGAGCTTTTGGCCATGAGGGCAGACGGCGAGGTAGTATGTCTCGACGGTGAGAGTCTAAGGCAAAAATGGACGTCCACTGCCTTGGCAATGGTCCAAGACCTGTCTGATGATGCAAGGGCAAATTTTACTGTCGAATTCTGCCGCTCCATATCGGCTTCCGAGGTGCTCAAGGGTATATTTAAGGGAAATAGTGATGTATTCAGCATCCTTGCCGAGCCTGGTCGAAACCTTGACGAGACAGTCGAGGTTTTCATCTTGGTTTCTAGCTCTGGCGCAACTGGACACCGCGTTCGCCACCTCCACATCGTTGGCCGATTGCCGTCGACACTCAATTCCACGCGGGCAAGCCAAGGTGTCGTACAGCTTCATGTTATGCCTTTAGTGACGGCGCATGAAAAACGGAGCAGCCCGCGGTCCTATCGTCTTGACGTTCGCAACGGAGCTCTATTAGAGCTTCATCATCACATAATCACTATCCACGACCTGACAACGAGCATCCCGAAAATCGCATCGACCATGCACCTCGACGGGACGAATTCGTTTCTTGCACTGAGCAAGACTTCACTCCTCTGTTCCACCGGCACCCAGCTCTCTATTTTCAATCCGGTCTATAGGTCATTGCAGAATACCATTGATATCGACCTTGCAGTTCAAGAGCAAGTAGATACCGGCAACGGTGAGGATTCTAGTTTATGTCAACTAGTCGCCTACTTCTCTCCACTAGAGCGTGCCATCTCAATTGTCGGATATAATCTAGTCGCGATTCAGCTAGAGGCACCTAAGAGCCGTCATGCAAAACGACGTGCTGAGGGCCTCCTTATTGATTCAATAGGGCGTGGGCTTTCTACGATCAAACGACGTTCAGTACCATCATCTAAATCACAGCCCAAGGACTCGGCCTTTTCGAACTACCTTCCAGGCTCGGTCAGAGGGGATTACTGGGATAAATGGACGGCTGATCAAAAGAAAGCTGACTCCTTGCTAAATTCGAACGATATTCCTAAATTCGAAGCCTTCCTTGCCGAGAAATTCGGCATTCCACTGGAGGCTGCTCCGACTCAGAATGGAGACAGCTCAGGCGAGTCCACCAAAAATCCTCTTATTTGGTGTCTCCCAAAATCGCGCGCGAATTACCCACCGGTAGATAGGAGATGGATATTGTATGCGATAAGCCGGTCATTCCAGTGGAACAATGCTCTACGTGATGACTCGACAGTTCCTAGACTCATCTTCCAACTACCCCAGAGTGATATTCTAAAGTATCTAGTGGATGCTGGGCACTTAACGCAGTCTAATTTGAGAGCGGCCTTCCGAGACGAACTCGTTGAAAAGGAGGCCGACGACAGCTTACTCGCTGAGGAACTCGTGACACGGCTCTCGGAGATCGACCCCTCCCTAGAAGTACTAGTCGTCTATCTCTACGCCACGAAACTCGGCGCCTCAGAGGTCATTTTAGTTCTGAGGGCCCTGATGAAGAGCTTAGAGTTGGTCAACAACGTCAATAAGCCTCTTCCCAAGTTACTAACTAACGGTACGGCCACAAATGAAAATGACTCGGCCGAAAATGAGAATATTAGCATGGAATTAGACGATCTCGAGGATGAAATCCAGAAAACAGTATCCTATCTGAATAATGAGGATGGCAGTATCCGTGGTAGAGGGCTTAGTATCGCCTTTACTAAACTTGCGGCCTATCCACCCCGATCGGCCGTCAAGGCTCTACGAACTGTCTTCACGCCTCACGAAATACTGTCCCTAATATACATGCTGCGAATTGAACTGGTCAAAGGCGGCTGGATCGACCGTTATCTCGAGGTGGACTACCGTGACGAAGACATCCCATTCGATGCGCCCCCCGACGGCATCATAAAGGTCATTGCCGACCTTTTAGGCGTCTGCCTAGACTCTCTCGGGCAGGGCGGCTGGCTTCTCAACGATACCCTGCAAGCAGGCAGCGATGCGGTGGACTTTGTCAGCTCACTGTCACACGAGGTCGATGCCGCTTTGGAGGGACTAGAGGAGGTGGTCTTCTTGCGCAATCTCTTCGCCGGGCCAGTTAAGTACTTTGAGCAGCTGTCGAAGAAACACACCAGCATAGATGCAAACACATCCAAGCCCATTGCCGTGCACGGGAACGACGTCGTGACCGCGATGCTACCGTTAGGGCTTAAGTCCACGTCGCAACGAATTCCAAGCCGCAAGGTCGTGTCAGGAGGTGAGGTCGTGCAGAGGAGTCTTAGAGAGACGGGTCATATTATCAGTCAGAGTATAGGATCCTACTCACTAGAGAAGATTAGGATATAGGAATGTAATAAAAATTAGAGCTCATTTGTCCCGAGTTATCGGGCTGCGGGATTATTTCAAGGCCACTTTACTAGCTTTTCAGGGTCCGTTGTGAAGTGATGTGGGTTGTAAATGTATGGCAAAATCGAATATCCATTTACCTACGGTCCTGCTCACATGGAGAGGGCGGGTTGGGGGATAGATGCTTGAAGGTCTATGAACTGTATAGTGAGGGTGTCTCACGGCCCCCTTATCCTCGGGTTGTGCATTTTGCTTTGGCTGACATCTAGCCTAGTGAAGCTGACCGAGAGAGGAGCAATATCTCAGATACCCGTGGATGCCTCTCTCTGCATGCACGCATCCCGTAAGCCAACGGTCACATATCAGTACTATCTGTGCCGTCGCAGAGCCTCAAAAGATGAAGACGACGGGTTTCCCTCTTGTTGTACGCTGCCTCCCCGCGTCTGGAACACGAGGACAAATGTTTTTCTAGCTACGGCCGCCAGCCCCGTCTCCGCTTCGCCTCTCTCATCGTTAGTCAGCATCCAGGAGCTATCGTCGAGATAGCAAGGCTGAAGGGCAGGGGTCGCCTACCTTTCGATGATATATCATATTAGGAGAAGAAGACTGGTAATATGTAGGTCTCTCACTAGCTGCGATGCGTCACAGGATCAGGTGGTTTTAACTTGATTCGAAGAATGGCAGCGTAAGAACTCTCGAATATATAGCGATATAGCTATATCTATCATCTCTTATTATGCAGGTTAGAGGCGGGAAACGAAAAGAGGTTTCTGATAATTTGTGCGTATTTAGTAAACACGAACATGCGAATCTAGCTTTGGTCCTCCTGTCTATTCTTCCACCCGGGTCGTAAGCAACTCATTTCCGTCTTACAGGTAAACACGAGGGTCGGGTTTACGATCAACAGCAGGCTGGCAGAGTACAGGTGACCGGAACACAATCTCTCGTACGAGAACGAAAACAAGAGACGAGGGCAGCCTTCTTCTCTTCTGTAGCCGGGCACACACTCATGCAGGTGGAACGTGCCAAATCCTCAGTCCTCCCCCACCTTCGGGAGGAGGCAGGCGGTAAGGTTTCGTGGAACCTAGTGTAAGCCGTACAAACTTAGAACCCGTACAGAGCGGTACACGCACATTTCTATGACCTAACAGCGAGGTCAGAATTGTATTGTTGATGTATCGTGTAACGGGGAATTAGCCGTTGACCTATACTAGCCTGACACCTGGATAGGAGGCTCTTTTTCTCGACCGAGCTGTGGGTGACACTGGCTGGGTTCCGGCTCAAAATAGAGCAAACACACTAGACCGAAGTTCAGATCGGGAGATCAGACTATCGGCCGACGCTCATCGTTACCTAACCTTTTTCGTCCCGAGAGCAAACATTGAATGTGTGACCCCTTTTCTTCACCGACAACACCCGGGAACTAAATGGCTGGGATCGCCGAGCCTGGTACACGTATTAGGCCCCTTCAAGCGGATTTTCAAAAAGGGACGAACTCATTGTGGGCACATCCTGAGCTTTTGACGGATGCTGCTGCCCTGGAACGAACTGGTAGCGTAGGTCTCTGTTCCTACTACTTGAAGCCGAAACAAGTTGTGGAGGTCACCTCGGGTCAGGCGCAGTTGATATCAGTTCAGCCGCTCGGTCTCACAATTTGGAGCACCGCCGCGACTGTTGGTTGGCTCACAGCCCAGCCTTTTCTCCGTACACAATCAATACCTGCTGCCTATGACCATAAGACGCCGGGCGTACTCCTCGGCAGACATGTCTGTCATGATGACAGTACATAAGTGTTTTTTGAATTGTCGAATCAGGACCGAAAACACCCGATATCCTTCGGGGACGCGCCCTTGAGGCTCTTTGAATTCCACCGCCTTACTGAGTCTCTCATGCCGTGGCTTGGGAACTTCCAGAACGAAACTGTCACAAGCCAAACGCGCTTCGGTGCCATATTAACGATACTTGCTTCGTACTCTGGTGAAGTGGCTAGAACAGTAGCGGCCACTTGGCCATGCAGATGTGACGCACGGCAGCACACCACCTCGCGTACATAAGGCATATAGAGTAATATATGCTGTCAACTAATGTAGTGGAATGGTCTGCGACGCACATGTCATACCATATAGCGAGATTCTTTTTTTTTTTCCCCTCCTTTCTTCCCTAATGCTACATTTCCACGCTCATTAACAACGGGCACGGTTGGAGAACGAACGGCAATCATGAATGGAGCATCTTGCTGGACACTCCAATGATCCTCACTTCGACGAGAATGCTGCCGAAAGCACATGGATAAACCTAGTCAAAAAGATTGACAGGAAAAACGGTGTCCCATTCGAGAGAAAAAGGCGGCTACTGATAGGACCACGTTCTTTGGCCCAAGGCCAAGGAATCCCCATGCCACATTATACTGCGGCAGATCCGCCATCGACACAATTATCGATTGTACGGAAGTTGCCACGGATCAATTACTACTCCAGTACCCAGGGCACAGTGGCAAAGACGTGTGTGTCTGTGCTGCTGTGCATGTATTATATGTGTGTGTTTGTGTGTATTCGATTCGATAGCAGTCCAAGGACCACCCCTCACATGTGATTTCAAGTTTTGGGGGACGTGCCTAGGAGGCAGGATGGACTGTGGTTGGAGAGAAAGCAACATTTGGACTGAGGATACATGCATGCTACTGCACGATGCATGCAATCTAAGAGGAAGCAAGTGCCATATGTTTAGACTACTACCTCCTACAGTGATTGAGGTACTTTGCTACTGTGGAAATCGCTGTAGGTATCATCGGTGACTAGCTCGGAGGGATAGACAGTGGGAAAATGTATCTGGTGTAAGTCATAGGGTGAAAATGCACAGAATACCTAGCTGTACTCCCCCCACATTCCTGTTTAGGCAATTACCATACTCTTGACTCGCATTTCCCCGCGAAAAAAAACGCAGGTGTCCAAAATGCACTACCTACCTGGTAGATACTTAGGTATTAGACCCCTTCTCTTCGCTTCGCACGTACCAGCAAGACAGTGGCGCAGGTTCGCTTATTTAGAGCCGTAGATACCTATCTAATATAGTCCACAGTCATCAGCCACTTCCATATGCTGATTGACTGGTCAAGTAGGTCAAGTACACAAATGCGGCGCTGTGGGGTATGAGAACTTCAGCCTCGATATGACATGCTGACCCGATTCTGACCCGAGTATGAAACTCGCCGCTATATTAGGTACCAACCGTAGGGTAGTATAGAGTGGTGTAGGGTACCTATGTAGATGGATGGCGAACATGTCAGCCATAGGGCAGGCTTCTGGGCAGGCATGGGAGCAGTATATACATTGGCAGGGCGACGGGCTAACACATGCTGCATGAGTTAGCTTATTAAGAGGCACACTCGACGGCTTGAATCTAAGCATGAATACAAATAGAGACGAGCAACGTGGAAAGTGGAAAGCGAAGGAGGGTCGAGAGACGTTGTGGGGCTGGAAGGGGATTCTCAAGAGAGAAGAAGGAGGTGGGGAACGATGATGAAATTGGCCAATCTGCACTTACGTCACAGCGTTTCCTTCGATGGCGCTCTACCTACCCAGGTCCAATACCTACTAGGTAGCCTACACTTACAGCATAGTTATCCTAACTAGTAGTACCTAGTAGGAACGATTTGACTTCACTTTCTCTAGCCCAGGAACTTTCGTTGCATGAGATTAGTTAGGTACCTAAGTAGCCAGGCAAGTTTTACTAGTATCTAGTGCGTACCTACATATGCATGTAGTTACCTAGTAGTTACTGTCTCTACTGCACGGAATAGATACCCGCCCTCCTACTCCCACACATCTCCCACATCTCCCACATCCATCCATCTACCTACCTACCCACCTACCTATGTAGTAATGTAAGTATCTATTCTAATTTACTGCTTGCGACCCTGGAACCTTGTCGAGCCTGGCCTTGGGCTTTGAGATCGGGCGACATCTGAACCCAAATTAGGTCATCGTCGCCGTCGATGACAATCTGATTGTTTCAACGTCGTTTCTATTTCGGACCAATGATAAACACAACACAACACGCGACACAAATAGGAACAAACAAACATGACCCTCGCCAGCCCATCACTTGACGGACCTTGACGGACCTTGACGTAAATGGATCGTATTTTGGCACTAGCCTCGGATTACCCGCCTGCTCGTTCCCGTCTATTGGGAAACACTCAATACCTAGCTAAAAGTGCCCATCTGCAATTCCTACTGTATTTACCTACTGTACGTAACACCGGGCATCGATCTGCCCTACAAGTGAGTGCTGAGGTAGCGGCTTCATCGACGTAAACTTTTTTTTTCTTTTCTTTTTCTCTCCTCTTCTGGGTTTCCCTTCCTCTTCTCTCTACTACTACTAACTATTCATTTTTTAGTCATCATCAGTTAGGGAAACCATACCATCTACCTACCTCTCCTCCAATTTACTCACTCCACCAAATCCACCACCTCCCCTCCCATTGTGTTGGTGCTCTACACATAAAATCGACTTATTTTGCCCCATCAGTGAGTTCAACTCTGGCACACTACATAGGTGTAGGTAGGTAGGTTAGGTAATACGGATGGAGACCCGAATTCCTTGATTGCTGACCGAGAGATCATCATAGAAAGTAGAACGTGCGCCAAGGTCCGGCGAATGCGCTCGAGTCTAGACCCAAGCTAGTCAATCATCGCGCTCAGCGTCGGATCGTCTATACCCACAACTACCATAGCGCTCAATCCCTACAGAATCCCTACAGTGCCATCGCACAGCCGCCGCGATCGACGAACGCACGTATCCTGGTTCGGTATCGCACATTCGCTTAAATCCATAGTCTGCCTACTGTGGCTAAACCCAGGCACCTGTCAGCTCTCTCTCTCTCTCTGCCTTGGTCTTGTTTTCACACGACTCGCCTTGCTGCTGGTAGGACTCGCCGTCTCGAGAGAATCCCCGGGCCCGTCGAGTCTTATTGCTGTGCTGGCGGTCTCCCATCAAAGGGGGCCGAAGTTCCTAGCTTGTGAGGAGAGGGACCATGGCGGCGTACCAGCCTCACAGCGAAAGGGCCGTAGCGCCAGCAATAGTGACCTCCATCGATACTCTTGATATATTCGCACGCAAATTATACAGACGGGCGCGCAATGCTAGCTCCAACTTTGAGGGCGCTGCCACTGTCGTTCGCGACTTGCATACCGTGCTCAAGCATCTCAAGGTCGAAGCTGAGGATCCCGAATCTCTGCTCAACGGCGACAGCAATGCCGTCTATATGCGGCAGTTGACGCCCATAATAGAGGATACTGAGTTCACGCTGAAGCAGCTAGACACCATCCTGGAGAAGTATTTTGACGGTGGCTCAGATGCATCCAGCGTCGGTGGGGCTGGCGAACGTCGTGCTCTTGTAAATGACAGCGATAAAGGTTGGACTATGCTAGATAGCGTCGAGCTTGAGAAGGTTGACCTCCTTCGTGGCAAGCTTGCCAGCCAGAAGCTGAGCATCCATATGTTCCTAGACACTGTGCAACTACACAATCCCAGCAAATCACGCCAGTTGGTGGACACCAACAGCACCGACCTCGATGCCATCAAGGACAAAGTTGACGTGATAGCTTCACGGATTTGTCAGCGCAAGAACTCGGGATTTAGTGAGAGTGAGGACCAGCTCTGGGAGCAATTTAGAGATGCGCTCGAAGCGGACGGGTTTTCGAGGGATGTGCTGCGTAAGAATCAAGTAAGTATACCTAATACCCCTTCCAAAGACCTCTTTTTGATCTAGGCTATCGAGCTGGACAGGTATCTGACAATTGGAACAGGATGTTCTACGCGCGTATATCCGCCAAGTTGACGAGCAGCTTACGTCGTTCGGCGGTAGCACTCCTTCTGTTAGAGGCTTTTTGGAAAATTACGCCCCGCCAGCAAATACCGACGCTGGTTTACCCTATCCAGCTTATCCCACCCTAACGGAGTCTAGCGAAGAAGATCCTTATAGTCCTGATATCGATATCGACAGCGAAAAATTCTTCCCGTCTATGAGGATGCAGCGCTTGCGATATGACGACTACCCACATCAAACCGCTCAATTATCTACTCGGGGGACCGATCTCTCATACGACCGCCATTCATCTGACGATCAAGATGAACCGCCTTCGGGTTCTATGGCTTTGATATCTACAAGGGATCTTATGGCACTAGACAAAAAGGACTCTGACATCGTCATGGCTATGGGCAACATGAGTGTTTCTCCCTCTGTGCCTAAAAACTTTATGATTTCTAGCCCTCACCCTCAACGATATCTACCTCCGTCGTCCTCACAACCATTGCTCCTTTCATCTTCTGATCGAAAACCTACTTTTGATGAGCAGTATGAATATGAGCATAGCCCGCCGCCCAGATATGTTCCTTCCCTACCGCCTCCACCACTTGGCAGTAATAGAAATTCGCCACCCATTGTCCATAGCAATTCAGTATCTGCTCCCTCCCTCGGCGGAGACCACTCGGCTTTGCCCCCACCAATCTCATCACGGGAGTCAACCAACCAGCGATTTGCGCGTTTAGGGCCCGATAGCCAGGGTCGAGAAATTCCGCTCGACGCAAAGTGGACGCGCATCCGTCGGAGTTTAGTGTCACCTGAAGTACTCGCACGAGAGGGCCTACGGTATGAGGCGCGGCCCGACTTTGTGGCCATCCTTGGAGAATTAAAGAGGGAAGACATTTCTGAACTGGCGAGAAAAAGCCAAGAGGTACGCAACGAGCGCCAACGGGTCGCATCGAGTACGTCTGGTGGTCCAACGCAAGCTAAATCAAACGGGAGCGAACGGCGACCAGAGGACCGATATCATCCCGACAAATATAGGAACTGGGATGTCATTGAGGGTCGGCGCGATCAGGATGGCGGATCAGGGTACATAGTTAACCTGCAGGATCGCAATCGTTCGGGTAGCATAGTCAGTTCTACGGGCGAGTTATGGGACTCTAGCGATGATGAAAACCCTGAAGGTCTATACGAAGAGCGTACGGCATCATCCCGATTTCCGAGCTCGTATCCACCTCCGTCTCGCCCGTATCATAACTTCAGCCCTCGTAGTGGGTCAACTCAGGGGGCTACATTCGGGAATGGTGATGATAAGGGGACTAAAGCGTACCCTTTCATCGTGCCATCCCCGATGGAAGAAGACAAGGATGGAGAAAGCCGTGAGAAAACCAGTCCTTCGGCGACAGCAAAACCAAAACCCATTCTCAAAAACAATACACACGTGCGATTCAATCCAGAACCTCAAATTTTCGACGACAACTCTGGCTCAATACCACGAAGCGTTGGTCGACGAGATAGGGAGAAAGAGTCTAGCGAGAGAGACTACCGGGATCGAGACCGGGACAAAGTTCGACCTAGGGATATAGACCGAGAGAAGAGGTATCGATCGGACCGATATCTTGACCGAGATCGTGACCGGAACGGCAGTAACAGTAGCAGCAAGTATTATGCCAGCTCTTCCAGCAGTCGACGTAATGATCGTAATGATCAGATAAGTCGTCGTTCTCGAGAAGACCGTGAACGCGATCGTGATCGTGATCGGGATAGGGATAGGGATAGGGATAGATATAAGGACCCGGGATCCCGCAAAAAGGCTCGAAGTGAGACACTCCGCGCAGTTGGAATCGGTGGCGCCGCAGCTAGCTTGCTAAGCGTGCTAACAGAGGCTGCAGCCGGTCTGTAGTCGCGGATGGGTAACGTGACATGGGAGCGGCGTTACTTTGCTTTTTGGGTCGAGATGGGCGTAACACATCGTCTGTGGCAGTAGAGAAACGTCCGCCGCCATATACCAAGCAGAAAATTGTGCTTTCTTGGAGCATATGTTGAGCAGTTTTTTTATTATTTGGTTTGTTTTTTGGCCTTGTTTCTTAGAGGTTGGGGACAATGGCTTGCGGCCTTTCGTTAAATATACCCACCCCGTTTGGAGATACCTTGTACAAATTTATAGGATAGGTGGGATGTTGGGTTCTTGTGAGAAATGCACAAGGACCTGACGACTTTGGTGCACTTGAGTAATCAATCAATCACAAACTCGCTTGCACAAATTGAGCTTTCCCTTGCACTTGCGTAAAAAGCTACAAATCTGTTTAAGGTTGGTGGATTACCTTGATCTGTTGATTAGATACACCTTTAGTCAACATATTAATGAAGATCATACTCCTTCCTTTATTTATTGTAAAATTCTTAATCAAAATAAATCTGTACAAAATGCCGGCCTCCTTATGCAGAAATCCATATTCTTGAATACATCCTTCTAAGGCACCAAGCAAGGCAGCTCGGGAGTTTGCTTTGTTGATGGGCACCCGGAATTGCTAAGAACGATGCGTTGATATATTCGATTAGGGAGGGATTCATGACCAGGTTTTGTTGGAGACTCGGAGCACGGGCGAGAGCGTTTACCGGGTGGGAGAACAACACCAGTCTGGTTGGATGATTGCTTCGAGCCGGCAAAGCTTTCACATGATATAGCTTCCACGGTCAAGGTCCGCCGGTTGCGTGCGCGCCCGACTTGGTAATAGTTGCTCCCTTTTGTGATATCTAGCCCTTTCCGAACGTTGCCTTGAATATCGTTATCTTTGCTTTCTATACACACTGTCTCGTGGTAGTAATGCCGCGCTATAGTTTTAGATACAGCTAAGGCCTAGTTGAATCAAATGCCTTCAGACCCCTAGGCGAGACTATCTTGAGAATAAGCATGTACATGCATACGACAACTCTGACGGCGCGAGATGTTTCCTAGCCTTTTAAAAAGGCGTCTTTTATTTCATCCTGGAATGGGCTTGGTAACGAGGCTAGGTAGCTATTTAAAGATGTGGGTGTTGTATGTTTATAAGACAGTTGCCAACGAAACGAGGGGACAAGCAAAATTGGTACGTTGTCAGGAGTATGTTCTCCCATCCAGGTAGCCGTCTCTACCTAGACTGCTTGGGTCTTTATAAAAGGTTGTACAGCATATATGGGATTATAATGCATATGTCGCAGAGAGGTGGGCGTCACTTATGTGGTTTTTAAATCATTGCACGAATAGGTACCTATTAGAAGGCACAGGCGCTAGAGCGAGCATGTCCATAAGTACCTAGCTGGAGTGGATACCTAGGTACATACCTAATGGTACTGTAGGTAAGGTACTATCATACTATGTAACCCAGAAACGCGACCGCCCGTACCTATTGAGAGGTAGACCCACCATTTCCCATTTAACTGATTGACGACGCGACTTGCAAGTACCTACTTACATATTAGCTTGTGAAGCTCGACGCGTGCGCCACATTTCCTACAACCTACTTACTACCTTTGATCTTAGGAGATACATACTTCAAAGTCAAGCATTCAAAGTCCTGGCCATGGTTTGGAGCTTGCTGGAAGGCAATACAATAAAATATATATTCAAGAGGCCATGCAGTCACCGCCCATCTCCGACAATGCCGTCGAGTATTTCGACTCGTCTCGGCCGTTCCGTGGTCTGGTGCTCTGCTGCACGAACATCGAAGCCGATCAGCGAGTAAGTATATTCACCTGCCTCTCCTCTCAGTCTTCCGCCACCGCTCCAGTCGGCTTCCCGAGCGCCGATGCTGATGGCCGTGTTATTTATCTAGACCGAGATAGCCCAGCGCACTCACGATATGGGCGGCGTCCACAAGTATGACCTCACCCCCGACGTCACCCATCTCATCGTTGGCGACTACAACACGGCCAAGTACCGCCATGTCGCAAAGGAGAGACCCGACATCAAGCCCATGGCCGCCGGCTGGATCGAGGCTGTACGGAGGCTATGGGTCGAGGCCCAAGAGATCGACTTTGCCGCCCTCGAGAACACCTGGCAGCTTCGGACCTTTGAGGCTGGTGGTGGCATTCCCCACAGCCCCAATCCGCCCGAGCGCGAGAGACAGAGACTGGTATGCTGTCTGACCGGTTTCGAGGACAGTCCGTTTCCCAGCGTAGCCTCTGCGACTCGGCTGTAGCTGACATCTCCAGGTAATGTGCGAGCCATGATCGAGGACAAGGTGAAGACGAATGGTGGCGAATATGTTGCCGACCTCTCCAAACGAGTCACACATCTCATTGTCTGCAGACCTGAGGGCAAGAAGTACAATGCTGCCCGGAAATGGGAGATCTTGTGTGTTTCGATCGAATGGCTACACGATAGCGTCGAGCGGGGCATGATACTCAACGAAGAGTGCTACGATCCCACTCTCCCTCCAGAAGAACGAGGCAAGGGTGCCTGGTCACGGAAAGATGTTCGGCGGGCGCCTTTTGGCAAGCGAGCACGTGAGGACTCTATTATTTCTGCAGGAGGAGAGAAGAAGTTGAGGAGGAGTGCGAGCACGAGGATGATCAGCCAGAACAATAATCTATGGGGCGACATTTTAAATCAGCCGGCTAGCGACCTATCACGACCAGACGATTCCAAGCGAGAATCGAGTGCGCCCGCTGCCCTAGTTCTCGCTGACCCGGTCGCTGCCACCACTGAGACTCGGCGCCATATAGATCAGCCTATGCCAGAGCCTCCGAGCGACAGAGAGTGGCCAGCTCTTAGAAAAGGTGTATTTTCGGCCTGCCGATTCTTTGTGCATGGATTTCCGGCGCCGAAAGAGCAGGTTCTCTTCGGTTTCCTCACGTCACACGGCGGTCAGCTTTCCTCATCCTTAGAAGATGTAGCGTCATTACACTATAGCGAACCTCGTAACCAGCGCTACCTCCTTGTGCCGCAAACATCCCAACCCGATAGCCACCCACAACTCCCCGACGGTGTCTCCATCATCACAGAGTTTTTCATTGAGCGCTGTATCCACAACAAGACTCTCTTTTCTCCCACAGATCATGTCTGGGGCCAACCGTTTCCTCGATTTCCCATTGACGGATTTCAAAGCTTAACAATATGCACGGCTGGTTTCGTCAACGAACAGTTGAACCAGATCGAAAAAACTCTTACACAGTTAGGCGCCACATATTCCGAAAAACTCAATAAACAGGTCTCCCTCCTTGTCTGCCCAAATCTTGGTTGTTTGCGAGAGCAGAAGCGTGACCTCGCTATCTACCACAACATATTCATCGTTAACGTCGAATGGCTATGGCAATGTATTACAACCGGGTGCTTGGTACCGTGGGACAGATTCCAATTCGAAGAAATAGTTCGGACCGCGGACGACGTTCGCGCTAAACTAAAGAAAAGGGAAGATGGCAAAAGGGAGGGCAGGGAGGTGCTTAGCAGGACCCGATCAGAACCCGTGCTCGCAAAACCACCTATTGCGAAATCTGGTGGTTGGGTGCCAGCGCCACCACCAAGAGCTGGTGTTGATACGACCGCATTCGACAGTGACACCCTCGGAGCCGATCGCAAAACACCTTCACTCCAAGAGCGGGACACACACGAGTCACAGTATGAAACAGCCCCCACCCACCCTTACAATCTTGGCGATGCGTTCGCAACGGCGCCGCTGTCAGAGTCGACGGCAAGCAATCTGAACAAGGCGGCATCGCCCCCAAAACAGTCCCAGACGGAGAAAATGCCGAAGCGGTTCCCTACCGAAGGCGAAGTAGGCGATTCAGAAGCGGGCGAAGAATCCGACGCCACTTCGCGGATAGCTGGGAAAGAGCCACCTGTCTCCGACTCCGAGACGGGCCGTAGGCGCAAGGTACAACAAGCCAAAGATCTCGAGCGTCTCGAACTATCTAAGCGGCTCAACTCACTCATGGCAGACGATGCGACGCAGGAGGGAAGCGCCCCCCTTCCGCGCCCCGGCAGGCGGAAACGCCAGATCCTCGGCCGCGCGGCGAGCAACGTATCCGTGGCATCCAGCGCGAGTGCCGACTCGGCCGGCCCCGCCCTATCGGGCCCCAGGATCAGTCGGCAGCCCATCTTGGCGCAGACGACTACTACTACCGCCTCTAACGGGTCAGAATTTGACAAGTTCCTCGAACGTGATCAAGACCAACATCAATTCGACGCCAATAATCCTCCGCTGGCTACGCAACTCGAGTATGAAGACCTACGGGCACGCAGGCAGAGGGAGGCCGTGGTGCAGAAGATAATGGGCCGCGGGAAATTAGTCGAGAGTATGAATGAGGGGGCACAGAGTCCAGAGAAACTTCGACTTGCTGATTTGCAGGCGTCCATGAGTGCAAGTGCCAGCGGTAATGGTGCCAGGGGTGTAGGCGCCACAAAACGGACGACGAGGCGGCAGGGTCGATAATTGACTCTTCCCTTATTTTAATGGCTTGCGACTATTTTGGCTTCATAGTGTCTATTCGGATGAGACGGGCGCAAGTCACTTGAAGGCAATGATTAGGATGTCTTGTCCTACCGACATCCATTGGATGGACGGTTGTTCCCTACTGCTTGGAGACGGCGATGTTACTCATCTAGACGTTCTCATCTGGCTCGCGGATGGGGTTAGATCATTGGGTATTATATTGTATGTTATGCTTTCTTCGAGCATGCGAGTGAAGCTCATGGTTTCGATGCGCGTCGGACGAATGTGAAAGGAATACAGCATAGCGGGCAGGCGTACGGGACTGGGATGCTTTGGTGTAGATACCAGGATTATGAAGAGATGGTTTGAAATGTATTGAAATGGCGTGGGATAAATGAGATAAAATGAACGAACGAATAAATAACACGTGATCATGTTCTTGTATTAAGTATGTATCTGTTAACAGGTAAGACGAGGATGTTGGTCTTAGGAATATGCTGACTATTTCTACTTGCGTAGTAATTATACGGAGCAGGCAGCCGAAAACTCCTAAATTCCAATCCTACTTATTTCAAAAGGGTGGTTCGAGACTCGTCGGTTAATCTTAATTCCTAAGACGGAGGACAAGCAGAATACTATATCTCACATCATAAAGGGGTATTAATTAATGTGTATATGTACATGCATATGCTCGTGGTGATTAATTCCACCTATTCTAAGCTCATACATCGTTCATTCGTGCCGCATAGTCGAGTACCTAGTCTAAATGGATCATCCATACCCTTTCATTTCCCGGTCTCTTAAAATGCGTAGGTAAATGAATAACTAGGTATCCGATTTCTCCCACATCTCCTGAGAAATCTCCCTGAGCCTCAAAGATGTACAGATGGTATTAAAACGAGCGTAAGAACAACAGACTTAAGATTTAAATTATTATGCCCTCTTCCGCATTCAAACTAAGGGGTCCCGCATATTATTCTAGTAGGCTATCGTTATTTGCGGGCATAATATGCTTCTAAGAAAATATATAACGAATCTTAAATTACACCACAGCGTCGACTATTTTAAGGCCCTAGTGTATAATTACATCCATACTTTGATTAATATATAGTTCACGAAAATTAGATTTAATAGCTCTGGCTTGGCTTATATTAATTACTTATTTAAGTCTCAATGAGTATTTCGTAGTAATCAAACATCTTTACGGGATGGCTTAAGCATTGCTTTAATTTCGTCGTGGGCTCTTTTAAACGATGTCATAGCTTTAGTTGGTTTTTCTTAAGCTAATAATAAGGCTTTAGAGTTGATAAAGTGTTGATTTCTGGCTAATATCTTACAATATCTCGAGGACCTATTGCTTTCTATTCCCATCGAATCACTCGCAAGTACATGTTCTCAGCGTCTTGTAGTTTTCCCTAGTCAGCATAAAGGAGACATAGGCTACGGAAGGCCGACCCGGTAACATTATCGTTATTTGTTATCGTGGCGGAACACTTTATGGCATGTGATAGAAGCTGTTTTTGAAGCGGCTAGACCTAGAGCTTGTCTTAGTATGGAACGCTTGCAGCTACACAGTCTGCCGCAAGCTTAGTTAGCACGTAAACTATCTGAGAGTGTACACATTTACGAATACTATATCTTCTTAATTTTATCATGCCTAGATACAAGATGCGCGGTTAGACAAACCCAAAGTCAAGTAACTAACCTTGTCGTAGCCGACCTTCTGCTGCCACTCATCCCGTGACTTTGCTAGGTCTGCAAAGAATACAGGGAAGGATTGCGTAGGAAGGAAGGTCATTATCGGAAGCGAGGTTTGGGGTAAGGCTATAAAAACATGATATAGAATTGATGACCGCAAGTTCTTGCTTCAATAGCTAGATGAGACTGGCGTGATCTTTGTTCGTTGCGAGAGATGTTGATCGGGCAGGCTGATCGGGCTTTTGATACGGGATATGGACTACCTAGGACAGAGCAAGAGACCGAGGTCCTCCCTCATGCCGGGCCTCCTACTTTAAGTACTTATTTTCTGTGACGGGACATGTTAGGGACTTGAGTAGCAGACTATAAGTAGTCCACTGTGTATATTAACCACAGTGCAGTCTTCCATTCTAACTATAACTATAATACAACACCATGTCGTCTAGCTACTAGGACGGTACATATACAGTTGGCTATTCTTAAACAGGTAAGTTAGATAAATGTTTAGACTTTTGATAAACACTTGCGTGTTCACAAGGAACCTTAGGTGATCCCCCCTTTATAATTCCAATATTTATACACAGCTATTACGCCGCCTGCCCACCCCTGCCTCTGTTAGACTATTGCAGACGTTTAATGACTGATTTCCTGCTCCCTGTGTGTCCCGTTGTGTCCCATGCTGTCTAGTATGCCGGCAATATGTCGTAGAGTTTTAATCCTTCTCTCCTAGATCCGGCGATTCATCAGTGAGTATTGGCTGCTCTTAGTGATAAACCTGTAAGTTTTCTAAAGCAAACTTAGCTGCGAGAAACTGATAGATGGTGGACATATACCCCTACTAACTAACCTCGCCGCCAACCTAGGCGAGAGAATACTCCACCTCGTAACGGGAAAGAACCTCGCGAGCCTGTATGTTATAAGATATAAGATATAGAGAGACACGATCTAACATGAGTGCTTCATGAGAATGAACCAGAGAATTCCATGGTAAGAGAGCGCGCAAAGCACGATGCCGAGGGCAAGAGATGAGCTATAGGGGGCTAGCATAAAAAACTGCGGCTTTAGTAATAAATTGAATGAGAAAACAAGCTGCCGACAGTGAGATAATTTAATAGTTTTATTATAGCTGTTTTCTCTTTGGTCATATCATCTATGATTGTGTCGCCTGTAGTTGTTTTGTTTACTATGAGTTGTGTGCCCTAATTGAATGTAGCAGGCTAATAATACACGTACTAACCTGATCTATACTGTTGGAACCGAACTGATCTGATCGGGGCCAGCCTGGCTACACAACCTCCCTGGATACGCAAGGCCTTCGAACCTGCGGAATAACCATACGAGATTTTGGGAGGCTTTGGATGAGGGCTAGCAGGAAGCTGGAGGGTGGTTATAAGGGGCAAGGTCTCTAGGACTAGGTTAGGCTAGCAGAAGGGTGAAGTTATGAGGGCGCCGAGTAGACCTACTAGTGTGGCGAAGTAGGGTCGCCTAGGACTCTTGAAGTCATGATAGTGATTTATTAGATCAATAGAATCATAGATCTTAAGCCCTACTATAAGCCCTTGTGACACCTAGTTTGCATGGCTTTAAAATCCCTAATCGCGCATTATTTTGCAACATTACTCCTAAAGTCCTCTTCATACAATACCTTATCTCGTCACCAATATATCACCATGAGCGGTACCGCCGGCGGCAGTGGGACGGACACCGGCGCTAACACGGCTTAACAAGCGCGCGACACTTTAAGCTCCATATACTCGTTTCATCAACGGAACCGCGAATCTTTTGAAAGTGTTCCATATTCCGTTAGCCAGGATATTATACCGATCACTCTTTAGGCTGTAACTGTTCTTTTTGCTGATAAAACGGAAGAGCTTAAGAAGCAGCTGAAGGAAATCCCTTGACACTCGGAAAAAATCGAGGCCATTTCGTATGAGGAACGGAAGCTTATGACTGAGGCGGCCAATGCTAGCACTATTAGGCGCAGAGGTGGCAATCCATCAGGGGGATATCATAGGGACGAAGAAGAGAAGGTGTTGAGAGCATTAAAAGATGTTCGTTCCTGTCATACGCCATACTCCATAATATAGGACTCCCGACCTCGGAGGAGGCTAAAGCCATACAAGGCTACTAGAAGCCTTATCCCTAGCCTTCCCTTTGAGATATATTTAGTTGTATAAAGCCTATTGGCGGGAGACTGGCTCACCTAACTAGTGAGCGTTCTAGGAGAGCAATAGAAAGTCATCCCTTGGAACAGATTGTGTAAAATAAAGGTTTAATAACATGAATTATTGACTGAAAGGAAAGAAAACCATGGACTTTAAGACCCCTAGAATATTATTAATTGAACTGTACTACTGTTCCAAGCCCTTTATTAGTAAGCCCTTGTCACGGTTTATAGGCCCTTGATAGTCCTTTTGGTGGTTGCGTTCTTTAACAGCATAGATGATAGGGGCGGAAATGGTTTTTTCCTTCCATTCATTCCTTTTATCAATAGGCTTATAGAATGTTTTAAAGTATATAGGGATTAACCTTAAGATAATTTGTATTAATTTCCTTGGTGCTAGCTTTTAAAATTTCCTTGTTTATATAATATACTTTTAATTATATTAATAACTAGCTTATGCAAATTAAAATAGCTGTTTTAACTAAAGGTTTTATAGTATTAAAAAATAAAGTATTTAAAAAATTTAACGTTATAATATAAAAATAAGATTGTAAAAAAAGTATAAAAAAATAAATAGTTTAAAATAAAATAATTATATATTTAATTAATTATAGCTGTTTTAATTAGCTTAATTTAGTTATAATTTATTTTTAATAAAAAAATAAAACAAATATTATTTAAAATAAATAGTTTATATAT